>LGRX02008625.1:17480-118391 GCA_001247695.2 Cymbomonas tetramitiformis
TGATGGAAGAAGTGATATTGCTAACCACTAGAGCTATGGGGTCTAGGGCGTCCTCAATATCATAGCGGACACCGGGAGTCGAACCCCCGGTGTCACGGTTGTATAGGTTGGAAACAACCGTCTAGACCATCTAGCGCTAGATGGTCTAGACGGTTGTTTCCAACCTATACAACCGTGACACCAGGGGTTCGACTCCCGGTGTCCGCTATGATATTGAGGACGCCACTAGTCCCCATAGCTCTAGTGGTTAGCAATATCACTCCCTCCATCACTGTGCATGCCCCACTGTTCGCATCTGTTTGTTTCTGGAATAGCGTTGTTGGAACACCTTGTAATAGAACATTTCTACTTGTAAATCTGATCATTACGTATTGTGGGGTATTCAACTTCATACATCTGTGAGCATTTCAATAAGTAAACCCACCATTCCGTGCGTGGGCCCTCGCGAGGGGGGCTCCAACCTCCGGTCTGGATATATCATATTATATCTCACACTAATTCTTCACGCGTTTCCGGCACACGCGCTTTGCGCGAAATTGACTTTACAAGAGATAAAAAGCAGACTTGATACAGAATTTTCAGAGACAAGTTTAGACTTGCTTAATGAAGACCCTCTTCGGTGTTTAAACGGTGAAGTAAACAAGCAGATTGTTGTGCGCAAACCGTACGAATCCGACATACGCAAGCAGAAATATACAGGCGTAATTAGTATCAAGCAGCGACGTTTGCAGGCTGACAGTATATCAATTGCAAGTCGCACTGCTGTCTATCTTTCTCATCGGCAGATATTAAGTCTTTTCGCGAAAACATTTTCAGCATGTCGCAAAAAGATAGGAAGGAATACTTCGTGAAGGACTTGCTAAAAAACAGCTTTCGATCTGAAGACAAATTCGACTTCAAATACTTTTTGGCCAAGAAGCAGGTATGTTTATTTTTGAACTCGTTCATTAGCTAATGAACGGCCTCTGGCCAAAGCGCGACTCACACATAGACACTTTGGCTGCGGGTACCGTTCATTAGCTAATGAACGGCCTCTGGCCAAAGCGCGACTCACACATAGACACTTTGGCTGCGGGAACCGTTCATTAGCTAATGAACGGCCTCTGGCCAAAGCGCGACTCACACATAGACACTTTGGCTGCGGGAACCGTTCATTAGCTAATGAACGGCCTCTGGCCAAAGCGCGACTCACACATAGACACTTTGGCTGCGGGAACCGTTCATTGGCCACTACCCTTCGGTACATGGGGATGTACCCAAGGGCCTTAGGTACATAACGATGTACCTAAGCCGTACAGATCAAATCAAGGCCCAAATCCGACGTTTTGTGCGCATTGTAGTGACAATTAACCAATAGACACCCTCTTCTATCGATATTATGATCCAACATTCGTATCCGATCCGTACGATATACGCTCTGATGCATTCAAAATCACTCTTTTTGAAGAAAACAAAAAACCCAGGTCAAAATAAACGTTTTCCCGTCGTATTCGGCACGCTCGGCATCTTTCTTTCTGCGAACGTTCGGCTGGATCCTTGTAGTGGACCTCGATAAAGTACACTTCCTATGTATAGTTGGAGAATCTAAAAGAATATTACCCCTCCGCGCTATTCACCTTACTTGCGGTATCCGTAAGGTTGACATCTCAACGAGTATCACATATTGAACGAGTAGGCGCAGGTGGATTAGCCCAGCCATAATCGGACTAGTAAGTGGCATATTATGCTTATAAATGACTAGAGTCTTCATTATTATGACATGTTCATTATTATAATTTCCATACAAGCCTCTAACCCCACCTGGTGAATATCGTTCACTCGTACGTGCGAAACCCTAAGGCGAAATGCCGATTTTCGTGCATGCACGTACTGTGGGATCAGTTATAGGTACCCACAACGGCGTGTCGAGTGAAGGCGTGCTTGAGTGTTTAAGTGCAAGCCCCTGAAATCACAACTGCCCTAAGGGGTGTTTAATACCATTGTAACTAATATGTATCGATATTCATCATTTAGCGGTCGTACACATGCATCAAACGCGATGTACCTAAGGGATGTACCTAAGATTTTCGGAGTTTTGAAAATGTACATTTTCTGGAAATTGTCAATATGGATGACCTGCCTAGACTATCGTATTGAGCTAAATACCATAAACCAAATGCATCAGGACCAAAAGGGACATGTTGACAATGGCTGAAATGGGCCACACGACCCCGCGTCGAGAATATGGCGCACCGCGGCGTTAAACGTCCACATATAGTTAGGTACATCGCGATGTACCTAAGCGTGGGTAGTGGACATCATTACCTAATGAACGGCCTCTGGCCAAAGCGCGACTCACACATAGACACTTTGGCTGCGGGAACCGTTCATTAGCTAATGAACGGCCTCTGGCCAAAGCGCGACTCACACATAGACACTTTGGCTGCGGGAACCGTTCATTAGCTAATGAACGGCCTCTGGCCAAAGCGCGACTCACACATAGACACTTTGGCTGCGGGAACCGTTCATTAGCTAATGAACGGCCTCTGGCCAAAGCGCGACTCACACATAGACACTTTGGCTGCGGGAACCGTTCATTAGCTAATGAACGGCCTCTGGTCAAAGCGAAATGTTTCTTGGACCTTGTGATAGATTGTGTATGCTTGTTCATCACAGGAATGTGGAATATTGTATCATAAATTTCTAAATAAATTTCATAAAGTACACATTCACGACGTTGGTCGAGTTGGTACGGCGCTAGGCTATGAACCTCGCACTCGTGGGTTCGATTCCCACTAAGGGTGTAGGTTGCGCAGATTTAAGGCGTGACGGAGAGTGCTGACGAGCACGCGACGGCCGTCCCGCCTGCAGACGTGCAGTGCTGGGGGTGTCTCCCAAGCGTCTTAGATCCAGCCAACCTATAAAAACCCTTATGCGTTTCCTTGGATAATTTGTTAATCATTTTTGAGTGACGGTTAATAATTTTTGAGTGACGGTGTCTTTTGTTTTGTAACAGGTGTGCTTTAAGTTCTACTATATGGCTTACGGCATCAGCTACGGGTATATTCACGACTGTCGGACACGCGTGCTCGAGGGCCGACACACGTTTGTTCATGGATTGACGTACGAGGAGGACAACCGCAAGATTTCCCTGAAACGCGAGTCGGCCGTCGCATGGATCGAGAAATACGCCGACGAATACGGACAACACCAACCTGACAAAGAACCGATTCATCTTTCGGATGGTTTGACCATCGAAGAGCTGTGGGACGAGTACATCGAGGGCTTGCGTGAGAATGAGGAGAGCAAAAAGCTCTCTCTCAGTTACTGGTACAAAATATTTGACGAAGATTGCAGCAAGTGGCTCAAGATTCCATCGGTGAACCGATTTTCTCACTGCGATGTTTGCGCGTCCTTCAAGTTATTGAAGGAAGGCTTAACCAAATCTCAAAAAGGTGAATATTCATGAATAGCTTTGTGATGTGTTTATATGCTTATGTAATTTGTTCACTGACCCGAATTTGTGTATCTTGCACAGCGCAATACAACGGGCCTCTCAACAAACATCATGCAATCGCACGAGCGGAGCGCCAGAAGTTCTACAAACATGGTCGTAAAGCGAATATGACCAAGAGCATTGCCATGAACAAAACTTGGCATAAGTATGCCTCGGTGATCATCGATGGCATGACGCAGTGGACCACCCGACTGCCACACTTTCGACGTATCCCTAAACATCTGGACTCTAAGGACTTCCTTGACGTGCACAACATGGGAAGCATGATCGAGAACGTGGGCCGCTTCATGGATTTCAACTACGCCAACTTCAAGGACGATGCGAACTTCCTTGTCAACGTTTTGCACCGGGATATCCTCCGCATTCAAGAGCATCGACGCAACGGGGACGGGGAAAATTCATACCCGATGCCGGAAGTATTGTATGTACAGCTTGACAATGTGAGCACCAACAAGAGCAAGTTGATGTTGGCATACGCAGCTTGGCTGGTGCACACGGACGTCTTTCGCAAGGTGAAACTCAACTTTCTGTTGGTGGGGCATACGCACGAGAACATTGACCAGATGTTTTCACGCTTCTCCGTGCGTCTACGACGAAAGCAAGCTTGGACGCTCGACGAGATGATAGAGGTCGCACAAGAATGCGCTTTACGGATGGTGTAATATGCGAGCACACCGAGAAGATCTTCGACTTCAGCTCTTGGTTTGATGGTCACGTCTTCGATTGCCACAATATTTTGGCACAGCAGGCTTTCAAGTTCAAGAAGAACGAGCACGGCGAAGTGGGCATGCAGTACAAACAGTATTCCATTTCACCCAAATGGTTACCCGAGACTCCATTGCCAAAGCTTGTTTCTACACCCCCTGTCGCGGGGCCTGGATACATCAAGCCGATTCCTTTTACCGAAGAAGGCATCGAAAAGCTTGAGCATACCTTACAGGCGTTGAAGGACATTTTGGGCACAAAGCTCACGGACGTGCACGAAAAGTTTTGGCGCGAGGATGTCATCGAGAAACAGCGCCACCTAACTGCTGGTGGAGAATGTCAAGCGCCCGCGATACCCTTCCAGCATCCCGAGAAAATCGCCATCGAGCGCAATGCCACCTTGGTTCGACTGATAGAGGCGCCCGCGTTGGCGATAGAAGCTGCCGGGGCTGCCGCCGTCCCCGCTATACCGGTGCGCATCCAACGCCGAATTGATCGAGCGCCGATAGAAGTGTACAACGGTAAACGGAAACACCAAGGTCGAGCCCAAAAGCGAGCAGAGCAGTACGTGGACAACGCCCGCAGTGGGAGGTCACCTACGGCCAGATGACAGTCGGCAGCTTTGCAGTGGCTCTCGCGGTGGAATCTGAAAACGACAAGTTCGCTTTCCGCGTACAACTGAGGCGAAGCGAATGGTCGGATCCGTTGTACTTGGTGAAGGTGGAGGCGCGCTATCCGTCAACTCAACAACTGCTATATCGCTATTTCCAACCCAAAAAGCACACCGACACCAAGAAGAAGCACCTCGGCAAGCAGCTTGCGAGTCACCCAGGAGCTTTCGCAGCGCCACCGGGGCACCGACCGTCTACCGAGACTTTCGATAAGAATGAAATAGTGCTGGCATGGAATGTGGATGCGAATGACCCCGAACGGAGTATACCGAACGAGCAATACGCGCAGATAGTCGTCGCTTTGCTTGCACAACAATCCAAACGCACGCGCAAGGACCTAGGTGACTTGAATGAATCGGATGATTCCGATGAAGACGAAGCTTTTGATAATTGCGTAGCGGTAGCGGTAGCACCTGAAGTGGACGCGTAAAGCAAGACGGAAAAAAACATGTAAATAATATGTGTATAACGTGTATATAGATTCCGAGTCAAAAGTTCTTTGTGTTTTCACTCCTCCTAGATTTCGAAAAAGTGCATTTGACCTCAATTTTGTACCATAAAAACCATTAAATCTAATGCACAACCTGCACTTGCATGTTCTTGACTGTTAAAATGCGGCTTTTTAATCCTATCATGAGGTAAATAAGGCAATATCATTTTCACATGAGAATATCATTTTCATCGAATAGTGTGTTTACTGCGGTATGCCAGGAGGGCCGCGTCCACCACGCCCCGGTCCACCACCCACGCATGCGTCTCCATCTCCGGGGTCATCGGCATGACCGGTGGCTGTGCCACAGTGCCCCCCATGTCAAGGTACTCCCTCAGTGATACCCCCAGCATGAGGATAGCCTTGTAGAAGAGGCCAAGGCCCCCATCTGCAGCCGATCTGACCGTGGCCGTCGGCATTCCGAGGGGGTATCCAGTGTCCCCCCAAGGCTGCGGTACCCACAGAGTGTCGGTGCCCATCTCGAGTGGCCAGTAGAGCCCGCCCTCGATACCCACCTTGACCAGAAGGAGGGGGAGGGGGAGGTCTCTCTGGTGACCCATCACGACCTCCACCATCATGCCCTGGCGCTGGCGACGCAAACGTGCTACCAGGAGGAGGTGGAGGTGGTGGTGGCCCACTGGGCGTTGGAGGTGGCCTCGCGGTTGGCAAGGGAGCTCCAGATGGTGCACATCCCCCATCGCCACCTCCAAGAGCTGGTGCAGCAGGGTCATATGCAGGGGGAGGCAGCTCTGCCGAGGGCCCGCCAGGAATCACTCCGCCAGGACCATCAGGGGTTCCGTTCGCCCCACGGAAGTGCACATGCCGAACGTCAGCACTCGAGCTGGCTCCTGGGGTATGGTCGGCAGGAGCCCCCTCCCCAAACCCAAGGACCACCACTGTCTCGAGGGATTGCCTCCGCAGTCGGGCCAGCTGGCGGGAGCCCACAGTCTCGTGCTCCCGTGCAACAGCACCCTTGCCCGCCTTCTGTTGCAGGGCCGCTCCCTCGCCGCTGGCTCCAGTCCGTCCTCTGCCGCCAGGTGGCCCAGGTTGCTCTTCTGCATCCACTGGAACCACCACGATCTGGGGGGCACTACCAGGCTGCTCCATGTGTGTCTCCCCTGCACCCTCCGCCGGTGGTTCGGTCTCCACGGACATACGGTAGGGGCGACGAAACGGAGGTCCTCCTTCCTCGTCCGCCTTCAGGGTGACCCTGGCATCGCCCTCCAGTGCGGGTGACTCCACGTGACCGCCGTAGTTTGGAGATGTCGGGGAGGGCGTCACGTAACTCCTCGGAGAACTCCTCCAAGAGTGCGTGCTCCGCAGCCACCCCTCCAGCGACTGAAGTGACCCCCGCTGGGAACTCCGCACTGGTGGTCTTGGCCAGAGGCGCTGTCTCAGGGGTCAGGGCGGGGAGCTGAGTCGGGAGCGGGCTGTTTGCCCCCCTCCTGGCCGTGAAACTCCCGCAGACACTCCCGGAGGAAGGTAGCCGCGAGGGCTGCTGGAGTGAGCGTCTGCCCCTCGTCACGCTCCCGTCGCCGCCAGGGCTCTTCATGAATAGGATTAGTAATCATGATTTTTGATTTGATTAGGCCTTGTTTTCTATTAATCAAGTCATGATTTGGACCCCTACCGTACTAATCAAGTCATGATTTGGACCCTTTCCTATGAATCAAGTCATGATTTCGTCGCGAGCCTATAAATCATGACTTGATTCGAAACGTGATTACTATGCACGATTTTCCCGCGCCACCCGACCGATCTCGCCCGACGGACTGACGCAGTTCCAGTTCTAGCCATCTATTCGTTGCGTCAGGTCTGTTCGACAGCCCACAATTTATTCCGGAGATGAGAAGCCTCCCACGTGCTTGCGCGCGGCCTATCGCGGGAAATGAATGCAATGTGAATTGAACTTAAAACGTTCACCAATATGGGTACTAATCACACTAGTAATCATGATTTTTGATTTGATTAGGCCTTATTTCCTAAAAATCAAGTCATGATTTGGACCAACCCCGTACTAATCAAGTCATGAGTTGGACGATTGCGGTACTAGTCAAGTCATGATTCGGACCTTCGCCGTACTAATCAAATTATGATTTAAGCATTTTAAAACTAATCAAATCTAATCAAAGTATTCATGAAGAGCCCTGGTCGCCGCAGTCTCCGTTTCTGCTCCTTAGAGTCGCGATGTCTGCGAGCGCGGTCACTCAGGTCGTCACTCTGCTTGCTCGTGCCCGACTTGGACGACTTCGAGGACCTCGAGGATGATGACGACGACGACGCCTGCGAGGTAGAGGAGGAGCCAAGCGAGGGGGAGTTCGACTCCTCACGGAAGGGCAGATTGAGCCCGCCCCAGCTTGCAGGACCCGACGAGCGTCGAGATCGCCGACGCTCTGCAGGACGAACATACACCTCAGGCTGCGACAACACGGTGGACGCCTCGTCAGTGCTGGCAGGGTACGGCAGGAGTGACGTCGAGGAGGTGACAACGCGCTGTGCCGAAGTGGTCGTGTCGACAACAACGACCAACCCCCCCTCCTCGCCAGTTTCGCTCGTCATCCCACTGCGGCCCCAATCCGTACGGGTCGCTGGGGTCCACGTCGCCGTAACCTCCTTACCGCAGGTACTCATCGTAGTCGCGGTACTCATCCTCGTCAGCGAAAACCTCGTCATCGTCACCGACACCCTCGTTCTCGTCACCGACACCCTCGTTCTCGTCACCGACACCCTCGTTCTCGTCACCGACACCCTCGTTCTCGTCACCGACACCCTCGTCTTCGTCGGCGTACTCGAGTGGGGTCGGCGTACTCGTCGACACCTCCGCCGCGTCCGAGGTGGCAGCTGCTCCCGTCGCGTGGCCAGCGTGTGTACCTTCAGCACCCGTGACCGCTGCTCCCGCTGTGAGGTCTGGGTGTGTTGGTCCAGCCCCGTCTGGAACCTCACAGGTGCTCCAACAGGTGCTGCTCGCCGGATAAGGCTGGCCCGGTAAAAAAAAGGTATTACCGACCCAGAGTATTACCGGTAATTTACCAGGTAATTTCGCTGCCAAATTTTCATTACCTGGCAATCGGCCACAAAAAAATACAAGCGAGTTACCCTGGTATTATCTGGTATTACCCCCGCCCTGATATTCGGACACGCTTCAATATCGTACGGCTCACATATGCTCACGAGATTTTTGCCCGACTGGCATCTTCACCGCCGATGTCAAAATCTTTGCGGCTCTCGTGTGCGGGGCCAATGATACGTCGAAGACCTGTGGGTTTTCATGCTGTGGAATGTAGGGTGGTGCCCAGGTAAAATGGTCCGTTCCACTGAAACGCGCAGGAACCACACACAGCTATGACATATTGTGGGATGAGGACACCCGTGGTACAGTGTCGACAACGGATCCGGACCCAATCCGAATTCGTAGGACGGATCCAGAAATTTTCAGGCTTCGACGCTTCGGATCCGGCAATTCGTTTAAATCCGATCGTATCTGTATCTGTCGGAGCCAACGAAAAGCAGGCTTCGTCCGAACGGATACGCGAAATTTCAGGATTGTCATTGTATCCGAACCCGAAAATCCAGAAAATATCTGGATTAATCTCCGTGGATCCGTTAAATTCTATGCGGCCGATCGAAAAGTCAAAAGTAAAATTGCGAATTGTGATATGAATTTCGATCGTCAAGGGATATAAACTTACCAAAATATGGCCGATTGTCATGGAATTATCCTCTTTATAGCATACTTGGGAAAGCAGGGCCATGTTGGCAAGCATCCTAAAGGGTGTTGGTTCAAATTTTCGCTTGGCAGGTTTGGATTCGTAGAATCGTCAGAATTGACGAATTTTTTACGGATTAGGATTCGATGCTTCGAATCCAGTAAACTTTCAGGATCTGCCCATACCTGTATTATTCGAAGCCGCTTGACACTTAGAAGGCGATATGGGAAATACAGTATGAATATCAGCTATTGTACATGTAGTTACGTTTCAGCACATTGTGGATACATTATTAGGCACCCCGGTGAGGTGTATTCTCAAAGTTTCTGCATGCTCTGAAGGCAGAGTACAACCGCGAGGGATCGCTTCGCTCACTGCGAGACAAAGTAAAAGCAGCCCCACACCAGTGCTTACAGGACTTCAGGCTGGTGGGTGAAGTGGTTTGGAGAACTGCGGCGGGGAGATATCAATTGGTGCTGGGGGAGGACTCTCCACTTCGAGAAGTGGTGATTCGTCATGCACACGAGTCACTCTCTGCGGGGCACACTGGAAGAGACAAAACCCTAGAAAGGGTGCTGCGGCGCTTTTGGTGGCGTGGAGCTGCGGATGACGTAGGCACCTGGGTTGCATCCTGTGCAGTGTGCCAGTCAGTCCGACCGCGAGGAACTTACCCGGACGGCCTGCTGAATCCTCACAGCATCCCGAATGGACCGTGGCAGGATGTCGCAGTGGACTTCGTCACTGGCTTACCAGTATCGGAGAGAGGCAATGATGCCTTCGTGGCCTTCACGTGCAAGCTGACAAAGATGGTCCACGTCATACCGATGAACTTCGGCGACAGCTCTGCGGCCGTGGTGGCCAGGATCTACTTTGATTCAGTGTGGCGCTTGCATGGTGCACCTATGAAGATCGTTTCTGACCGCGGCCCGCGGTTTCAGGACGCCTTCTGGCAAGAGCTTATGAGACTGATGGGAGTTAAAGTGGCTCGCACCACCCCATACAACCCTCGGTCTGACGGGCAGGCGGAGCACAGCAATCGGGTCATTGGGGACATGCTCAGATCCTTCGTGGACGCTAATGTGGAGGACTGGGACTTGTTTACCACCAACGTGGAGTTCGCGATCAATGACTCCAGAAGTGAATCTACTGGCTTCACACCATTTGAGTTGGTATTTGGATTCTCACCGCTGTCTCAGCTGGACCTCTTCCTGGAGGCCGCGCAGTCCACTGCTGGACGACGAACAGGGGGAGTGGGTACCGCCCACGAAGTGGCCGCGAAATTTTCGTCGCAACTGCGGGACGCCAGACAACGGTTGGAACTAGCTCAGCAACGACAGCGCGAGCAATTCGATCGCAGGCACGGACAGCGGGAGTATGCTGTCGGGGACCTGGTCTGGATAGAGGCGAAGCATCTCACCGAGAAGGTAATGGACCGCTCCATCTGCGGGAAGCTGACTAAGCGTTGGCACGGGCCAGTCCTGTGACAGAGCGCTTCTTCAGTGATATGCAAATGACCATGCCGGAGGCCGGCGGAGCCCGTGGCCTACCGCTTGTGGTCAGTTCCATTAATTGTCGCAAGGGGGGTTAGGATTTGCGTTTTTGTCCGCCGGGGTGGGGTCGAGAGATGCTTCTGTCCGCTGGGTGGGTGGGGGCAAGAGATGCTGCTGTCCGCTGGGGGGGGGTCTGCGAATCCAGCGTGTCCGGAGGGTGACACGCCAAGATGTCCGGAGGGTGCATGCCATGTCATGTCGACACGTCGGTTCTCGTTCACAATTGGCACATGGGATGGCACACGGGAAAACTATGAAATGATATCCTATGATAAGATATCAATAGCAAGTCGTCAACTGAACTTGTGGTCATCTTTAAATATATGAAGTAATGGCTTGTGATACAACGCGGGTAACGTGTATCACAAATTGTTGTGGAAAAGAGAAGGGTGACATAGAATGTATTGAATTGATTATTAAACATTGGGTACTAAACGTTCATGACGACGACAATAGATCTAGGTGGCATAAAATCGCTTGTCCTATCATTACATTTATTACTATGGTTTACCACGCCATTTCAGTCAACTTGCACTAAAGCATGCGGATTCCAATTTGGAAACAAATATCAACTATCGTTATCATTCCCAATCGTGTGTGTGTGTGCGGGCGGGCGGGGGGGGAGGGTATGATATAAACACATGGATAGTAAATATGAGGTATGGTAAACATGTCGCTCAACTCTGTCTCGCCATGCACGTGTGCTCTAATTCGATGTGTTGTGTTGTGTTATATTATGAATTATTACAAGAAGGTGGGGAAGTCGATCCACAAAAAAAATATCGAACGGAGTCGCCGGATGAACCCTTCCTCGCGATGTCTCTAGGGGCTTCCAACCGATGTGTCCGAAGGGTCCACTTATGTGTCCGGAGGGAGGGTGGGGTGCTCCGTCGAGTTTGTCCGGAGGGGGTGGGGGTCAACAAAGATGATGTCCGCGGGGGAGGGGGTCAAGGGCATGTCCTAACCCCCCCCTTGCGACAATAAATGGAACAGCCCTTACGCCTTCCCCCTCACTGGCGAATACACGACGTGTTCGCTCAACATCGCCTCAAGCCATACACCAGCGGCCAGGACGCCTTCGCCGCACGCGACAACCTGGCAGTGCCTGAAGAGGTAGTGGTAGACGGTCAGAAAGAGGCGCATGTCGAACGCATCCTCGCACGCCGAGTACGATCTGTACGAGGAAAGGAGGTAGAAGAGTGGAAAGTTCGCTGGACCGGCTACTCCAAGGCCCACGACCAATGGAGAACCCGTGACAAACTCGAACGCGGAGGCGCACTTCAACAACTTCGTGATTTCGAGCAAGCGAGACTGCGCATGGAAGCACAAGTTCGCGACGAAGCCACACGACGGCGTGAGCAGCGTGGCCGTCACTCTGCACACTGAGCAGCGTGGCCGTCACTCTGAGATGTGACGCTTGCACATCTCATCACCAACCCCTGCGATGAACTGGACCAGCTCGAGCAGATGGAGCATGCCACCCTTCTGCCGTGGGAACACGAAGAACTCGCAGAAGATGGGTCATTGGCGCCGGTGACAGAACTGATGGCGATCCAGACAGAGATAACCCGTGTGCCCAGAATCCTTGTACTTTTCAGCGGTACTGGCTCGGTGGAAAGAGAGTTTCTGAATTGCTTCACCACTGCTTCAGTAGTGACCCTCGACTCCGAGCACACCTGGCATCCCACTCATGTACAACACATCTTAAAGTGGAACTACGAGGAATAACCGCCAGGATTCTTCGATGTCGTTTGGGCCAGCCCTCCCTGTAGGCAGTACAACCAAGCGCGCACCACTGGAGGACCTCCTGATCTTCCTCAGGCTGACAAGATCGTGCGGCGAACATTGCAGATCATCGATTATCTAGAGCCAAAGCACTGGTTCATGGAGAATCCCAGAGGTCGCTTCCCCAACGCGCCGCGGCTCCGCCCCATGATGCGCCAACTCCCTCCTCCACTGGTGTGCACCTACTGCATGTACGGTATGCAGTACATGAAGCCTACTTGCATATGGACAAACTCAGCGCCGCCTACGCCCTTGCTACGCTGCACTGCTTCAACACCATGCGCGTGCAGGTGGGCGACCGGCGGCCATCCGAAAACTGTACAGCTAGGGCCCCATCCGCAGCAAGCTGGAGCTGGGCAATCCGCGAGTGTATACCCTGTACCAGCGCCCCTGCTGCGACAACTTTTCCGACATCTACGCCTCCGCTAGACTGAAGACCCGCTTTAGATTCCAAGCGGCACCCTTCTTCATGACAGTGGTGCCCTGGTAGCGGTAGGCAAGCTATGATCGAGAAGGAACCAGAGAACCTAAGAACTGGAACTAAGAAGGAACCAGAGAACCTAAGAACTGGAACTTAGATAGGCACCTTAGTGGAGTGATCCCAGGAGGTAGACCACTCCTAAGGGGGGGAGCGTTGTGCGCCCTTGTGCCCGGAGGCACAGTGTGAGCCGAGATGTCTGTGCGTATGTGTGGGTCATCGGGAGTAATCTGGGATTGACACGATGCCAGTGAAATTGGGCTTGAAATCACGATGAGAATGAGTACCAGATGTCCGGGGTATGACACTATGACACTATGACACTATGCCAGTATGACACTATGATAGTATGACTATATGACACTATAGTAGTATGACAAGATCGGGGCCTAGCTGCAATTTCTGCTGGCGGGCGCGAGCTTGGCTCGCGCCGGGAAAATCAGGGATTCGCGGAGGAAAATCAGGGATTCGGGCCCGAAGGGCCTGAATCCCTGATATTATGGTGATTTTGGCCCGGAGGGCCAAATTAGAATTTCAGGGATTTTGGCCCGCAGGGCCAAGCAATTCAGGGATTTGGCCCGCAGGCCAGGCGAGGGTCGAAGGCGACGCCACTCATTCAGGGATTTTACTGCAAGAAACGAGGTAAAAAAAACTGATGCCTTTGCATGTGGCCGTGTCAGTTGATCGAACTCGCGCGTCAGTGCTCAGTGGCCGTGTCATGTCAGTTGATCGGTGGCCGTCGGTGTCAGTGGCCGTGTCAGTCGAGTGGCCGTGTCTGTGGCCGTGTCTTGTGGCCGCGTGTAGTGCGGTTTCCTGTGTCATTGAGTAGTTGCTCGTCTGTGTCACGGGAACGGGTATCACCAAGCATAAGCCGAAAACTCTTATTCTATAAAGCGACACGGTCTCAGTGTCACTGCGTAACGAAGGATGTCACTTCAATTCTTTAAATGCCGCTTCTGCCCGCAGTCTTTTTCTCGGAAGGATAATATGAAGGATCATATTTCTCGGAAGCACAAAGCGGATCTCGCAGCAGAGACCCCTTCGCTGCTGTCCTTATTTAAAGCACCAGCTAGCGAACAAGGTGTTGTGCCAGCTTCCGAACCTCAAGCTGCGAACGTTTCTGGAAATTTGAGTACCGATGCCGGCGAAGAAATAGTCGAAGATGTCGACGAAGATGCTGAGGACGCACACATCTCGCAACGCCTACAGTTCGTGGGGAGCACGCAAGCGGACGAGGATCAGCATTCACGTCGTCGTCCGTAGCTAAGCTAGCAACAATCATCAGCCTTCTTACTACCTTGAATCTCGCCTCAACTGAGATCAAAACTTCGCTTGATAGCCTTCATGTGTATGGCATTAAGGAATATTCTGAGTGGACTATTAAGACCTAATTTCTCTTTAAGGAATCTATAAAAATTCGAAAAGGAATATTCCCTATTTTCAAAATTTTCGCCTGCGGCGGGCATTTTGGGATTTTCAGGGAAATGCCATGCCGGCTCGCGCCGGCATTTGCATAATTTGCAACTAGGACTGTGGGGTGGTCATCGTGGTATTTAGTCAGACCCTCGGGGGATGGTCGGATTCGCATCGGGGTCAGAAAGACGATGAAATCGAGTATCAAATGTCTGGGGTATGATAGTATGATAGTATGATAGTACTGTATGACGGTCATCGTGTCAGCCCGTCGATGTGACATCTGAATCGAGAATGACGAATCGGAATCAGAAATGAAATCGGACCAGGAATGGAACGTTGGGCCGTGGTGTGACATCGGGTGCCCGGGTGGTTGACCCTGCAGCCCGAGTTACGAGTGAATAAGTAGAGCACTTGAGAAGTGCTTGGCCTTCGAAACTCGGAACCGAAACTATCGTTTGCACCTCAGTCTGGCCCTGATCCAGTATATTATAAAAACCGAATTGTGTACCTTTGCACGTTCAATAAAAAACATCATTCCGAGTATATGTCGTAGTGCCCCTGGCACAGAGGGGTTCTACAATGCCATGCAGGCGGACCTCTTTGAGGCAGGCCGCGGTGCACCGGTGGCTTTCCGGTTGTAGTTACCCCCACACTGGCGTATACACTATGTATTCGCGCGGCATCGACTGAATAAGCCGTGCATGGGAGGGGCTGCGGCAATACAGTACTTTCACGCTTCACGCCGGCGATTCCGGAGTTTGTGGTGGTAGACGGACACCGCGAGGCCTACGTGCATTGCATTCTGCTTGCTCGGCGAGCGCGCACGGTATCTCATGGGGGAAGGAGATCGTGGCGTGGGAGGTGCGCTGGATGGGGTAGCTACTCTAAGGCTCACGACTCGTAGAGGACTCGAGAGTTGGAACGAGGAGAGCCTCTACAACATCCGATGTGAGATTTCGCGGTTGAATGCGGTGATCGGGTGCGGGATGCAGCGTTGCGTTGTCGAGAACACTGTGGCGATACAATAGTTTCCAACACGGCAGCGGCGGGTTTCTCTCGCTAGATTACGCCTGCTGGCGAGACGACGACCCTGGGAATAGTACGAAGTCAGAGGATAACCCCGACGAATCTCTACCTTGCAAATGCCGCGAGGTGACGAGCGAAGACGAGACCACCTATACTATGCTTATGCTATTTACTGCAAGAACCTCCCTGGTAATAAGGGCCCAACAATATGATGGTTTCATCAACAAGGCATGGTATCAGTTGGGACATGGGTTATCGATAGTTTCTAATCATTTTTGTTTTTGGTATCAATTGATTGTGATATCACTTAAACTGCATCAATCAATTATGATATTGTCCTACCAACGTATCAATCAATTATGATGATACCTTGCCAATATAAATCAATTCCGACTAAGAAAGCGCATTGCGTTTTTTGCAGTTGTTCAACAGCTTGCCATCAATGCCGGCGTGGTTGAAGTGCGTGGCGTGGTTGAAGTGCGTGGTCATGCCTCTCAACTACTTGAACACATTGGTCACCTCAAACATGGCCAAATATGGACCGGAATCCGGAGTCATGCTCGGGGAGAGTTCGGGCAATCATATCAATTGATTCTGATTAGCCCTTAAGGGTAAGGGTATCGATCAATTCCAATTTTCTGATAATGAAAATTTCACTATCAATTGATTATGATATTCTGATACTATCGATTTATCAGAATATCAGAATATCAGTACCAACTAATACCGTGCCTTGTTCATCAACGAATAGGGATGTTAGGCTCGTTTATGAGGCTCGTTTATGGGACACGTTTAATGATTTCCCTATTGACACTCGCATGTTTGCATTTATGCATTAAAAACCTATATATTGCTCCTATCGCACCTCAAGAATCACCCAGAGTAATTTACGATTTCCCCTACTTCCTGTTCCCCCCTAGCTCACATATAGTATACAACATAATGCGTATCACAATTTGCTACCCTCATTGCTCATCATTCGCTAAATCTAGGGTTAAGCGAACAAAAAGTAGTCAACAATACCGAAGGATTTAAAGAAAACGCACAGTGCAACAATACATTCCGATTTCCAGCAAGATCCGAGATTTTCCTACGGCCGGTTTCGCGCAAAGATTCAACGTTGCTGGTCGCATCCTCCCCTCCGCCGAGATCCCGGAAGTTGGGCCATTCTCCGCCGCACCTGGGTGATGAACGATACTTTTTGTCAGTCGGTGAAAGTAAAACAACATGCGCAAAATATACCAGGCCAGGTAGAGAAATCAGCGAAATGTTAAACAAGGGGTGACGAGTTAGCATGACCAATTAAGACCGGGGTTGATCCCGCCAGGGTGAGCTCCCAGGCGCGCTGCTACCTCTTCGAATACGTGCGCATGATGGAACAGTTCCTACAAAAATCCTAGGAACACGATCGCGATTCTAAAACACAAAGGCATATACAAGGCATATACACAACAATATCAAACACCAGAAGACGGACGAGAGGCGGTCATACGAAAGAAGCTGTGCCTGCGAAGTAACAAAAAAGAGGTGTCTTTCAACGTTAACAAACACGGATAGAAAATCATCATGCGTGCAAACTGCGTGGCAGCACTGAACAGATACCGAGCCAGCAGCGCAAAGAAATATAAACCGCATAGACCTAGAGGTCAGCGTGAAAACGAACAACCATAAAAACAACAAGACCGACTGCTCATTTCCGCTGTAAAAATAAGGCACATGCTTCCGGCCGCTAATATCCACCGAGAATGATCGCGTAACACTTACCGTCTACGTCTTTAAAAGAAATGAAGACATGCAAATCGTTTATTGTCTGACCAGTCAAATTTCACAAAGCAAATCATCGTATCGACTGACCGCGATTTTCATTGGTTAACAAAAAATTTGTTATAAACCTCGTAAGATTTTCATCACTCACCATCTCATGATCAGCAGGGATGTCAGTTGTCACGTGCACGCGTGTCATCCTGCTAAAAACTGACAACTATTATAATCTTACAAATGACTATCGTTCAAGTCAAGGTCTCTTCGCTAGGTCCTCGGTCCGGTGTGACGATGTTATTCTTAACCCCGCGCCGCAGTCGGTCGCAGTCGTCACCTTCAGTAATACTATGTCCTATACGGATGGCCTATATCGTCTCAGGCGACAGAGGGTCGATGTGCAAAAACAGGGCATCCGCGCACGCACCTAGTCATTGGCGGGGCGGCAAAATAAATTCTCCCAACCACCCAACCACCGACCACGCGCAGGGTCAATAAAAACGAGTGCCGACAGAGGCCCATTTGCATCCTTATTACATGCGCTTCGATCCATCCAAATTTTGTAAAAAAAAGCCCGTTCAAGGATCCTTTGCAAAAAACCCACGCGTGCCTATGAGGCAAAAAGTAACAACGTTCGGTGGACACTAACTATGAAGTCATACACAAGACAAGACCTTTAAATGATATACGACGTCTTTGTCGGATTGCTTTCCAAATAGGAAAAAATAATACATGCATATTGATAATTGTGAGAATGGGACACTGACAACCATCGATTAATATGAAGCCATACATTTAATAGGCACTTTATATGATGTACAAGGTCTTTAATTGATCGCTTTCCGAATAGGGAAAATTAATTCATCCACAGTGATGATTGTAAGAATCGGACAGTTTTGAAACATATAAATATCTGATCGGGTGGGGGTGGACAGACGAGAACAAAAGCTGGAAAATCAATTAATAGGCTTGTACTTCCACAGGGACAACCGGAAACTTGAGACAACACTGAGGATTGGATCTGGAGAACGCATGAACTCAGTCCGTGATCGAAGAAATACTATGATCAATAAAATATTACCGCATATCATCGCTTGGTTACATAGCAGTCGGACAAGTTGTCAACAGACATCTCACTAGTTTATGTGGTGAGCTCCATAATGGCGCTCACAATATCACCATCGTTAACCTTAAGGGCAGACACCGCCTGTACGGTCACAAAAATGAGACATCGTCAGGGAGCACAAAAGTAAAAAGCGGACTTCCGTGGAGTAGGCTCCAGCCAAACTGAAGCCAACCATTTCGCAGAGAACGAAACGCCTACAATATGCTGCAGTCAGTAACAGCTCTCGGGAAGAAACTCCGGAGTTCAACAAACGTTTGGTTTCAGCACTTTCGGAACTCAATAAACGAGATACGAGGGATCTGGTGTGTGCAATCCCCATCTGTGAAACGAGTGGAAATAAAGCCCAGTCGAGGCCGGCAGGGGCAGCACTGCTACATATAAACCATCTGAAAAGCATTTCCCAACTTCTAGTATTGTGCGGCGAGAGCGCAAAAAACGAAGGAAGGTCTCGTCACCTTGGCGCGAGACACGCTGGCCTGGGTCATAACCAGCTCAATGTCCTTGGGCTCAACTCCAGTCTCGTCAATCTCACCCTCATCCTCTTCCTCCTGAAAACAAAGCTTTCCGCCTAACGTCACTGGTGTCGCCAACTGACGAGAACAGCAAAGTCGGTCCTATTTTCTCCACGTCCGCTCAGAATGATGCGAGCTTTTTCGAGGCTGACCTGCTCCCCTACCTCTACTACGAATAAGAAAACGCAGCAGCAAGATACAACAGTGCTGGCGAGTCAAGGTTCAAGCAGGATGAGGAAGGAAAGGTGCACCTCAGCGGCGGGGGCATCATCCTTCTTGGTCTCCACAGCAGTAAGGTCGGGTACCTTGAACTGCTCGGCAGCGGCAGTTTGAGCCTACGCAAAAAAACAGCCGTCTCTTACGCTGTGCTCGCCCCGATGTTCTAGAATACAGCATTGATAAGCGCGCAAAGCTTAAATAACCCAAGATACCAAACACGATTATCTTTGGGCATACCTGTGCGCTGAGGTCCTCAATCTTGGCCTCACCGAAGATGATGTGCGTGTCAGAAGCAGGGCTCTTGAAAACATCAGGCTTTGAGATCACGAAGAGAATCTGAGGCCGCAAGCAGCGACGATCAGCTCCAGCATGAGGCCACGAACAAAAAAAAAAACATGCACGCTCAAGCTAGGGACTAGGGCTTTGGAAGTGGACACACGTTCTTGCTCTTCTTAATGGTAACACGGATCACGCCTGGGACGGGCTTCATGCCAAGCTTTTGCATCGCCTTACGGCTCTTCTTCTCGCTTCGGCTCTGCTTGGACTTGCCAGAGGCCCCATCCTCACCTGTACCAGCGAATATTGTTGTTGATGCAGAACTTGCATGATGTAAATAACTTTTGAATAGTTTTCGCAACTGTTTTCATTAAATATACATGGACAACATCCGATACGCGAAGATGGAAGCACGCCTCGTCCGCTCGTGCGCACTCGCGGCGGCGCAGGGTTTCAAAACCCTCCCAACTTACACAGCCAGCAAGCGCGTGCAGGCAGCTGAAACTTACCGCCCTCCGCTTCCTCAAGCTCAGGAACGTCGTCATCGCTGTCGACGTCAGAGTCATCCTCAACATCCTGATAAGGCACCTACCTTTAGCCACTGATTCCTTCTTACGAAACTGAGCAACCGAGAATGCCTTGCGAGTACCGCCAAAATAATTTTCCGTGAATGACAAAAATACATGTTAAGGACTGTTTAACATTAACAAACCTTAGGCTTCTCTTCGAATTCCGTCATGGTGTTTACAGGATAGCCGCCGGGATTCCTTAGGACTGCGAAAAAGAGAGTGGTTGCGGCAGCAGCGTGTAAAAGGACTTCGCAGATCGCAGTCACTGAGAGCTCTTTCGCCCGAGGCCTGAAAGTCGCTTCGCTTGTTCTGATTCACATTCAGGATTGAATCGACATTACATTATGATTATCGATAAAACGATAATGAAGCTATGAAATTCAGAAATATCATCCGACGATAGATAGACGGGGCATACGATTGGGGAAATATCTTTCCCTCATCATGTCATGTCATGGCATGGCATGGCATACTGTATGGCATGGCATGGCATGGCATGGGCCCATGGCATTTGCGATTTGGCATGTGATGTCATGTCATGTCATGTGATGTCAATGTCATTTCATCCGTGATCCGACGAAAATTCAAAATAATCGTACAAATCGGGAAGCAGGGGTGGATTTTGGACGCGCATGCGCGCCATATTGGACACGCCGTCGCGACTTAAGGAGGTACCTCGGTAAGACGCCATCGCCATCACCACGCCACGCCACACCGAATATCCACGCGCCACGCCAGCGCCATGGCGCGATGGCGCGATGGCGCGATGTCCCCAAGCATGGATACGCTGCGCTGCGCCAGCGCCATCGCGATGCTCTCTGTCTGTCTCTGTGTGACAAAAAAAGAAGTAAAATTAGCTGGCAAGCTTCACGCGACGGTTACGGAATGTGTATGTGAATGTCGGAATCCACCTATTTTACTCGTTTAGGTTAGCACGTTTAGCTTCCCGCACCTTACTCTACCGCATGAAATTGTGTATGAAACCGCATATCGCGGCAGATGCCTGCTTACGCGAAGATGTGCATGAGAACATAATTGTTTTTATTTGATATACGGTATAAGGGCGAGGGTATAATGGGACAGCTGTCTCGTCCTGAAGGGATATTTCCCGGTAACGTGGCCAAGGACCACAAAAATAGATTGTATATAAACAGAATATCACTCTGTTGGGCTTACCGCCATGTTGCGATACAAACTGTAAACTTGGTAGACACTCGTGAGGGACTCGATTGACTTTGAGCACTTGCAAAGTAGTGTCAGGCGAACTGGGATCTGCAGGGGCTTACAAGGTAGCCACGGTAGAGCCCTCTCGGCTGAAATAGTGAACTTGCGTCAGCCAGAGTGAAAAAATCGACTTGGTGGAAGGCCAGTAAAATGTCCTTATTCTGCAGGAAAACTGTTTACTAACGCCATTTCGTTTTAAGTCTAGCAAACCCAACTTCGAAGACGAAACTGATATCGGTCGCGATATAGCGCCTGCCAATGGAAAACCGATAACGCCTTCTGGCGTGTATGCACTCACGTTGGACGGTTCTTCATAACGCGCGTTGTTGATGTAGATTAAGGCGACCAATAAAATAAACATACACGTTTTCACGCCCTCGAGTGATCGCGTGCCTCTGAACGGTGCGAAGAAAATGTCTTGCCTACCATATTTTGTTGTAGTTGTAAGCGTCGTTGGTAGCATCGAATCTGCTGATATCGTGGTGAGTTTCCACTTTGATAATCAAATTCATGTAAGAGTTTAATGGTGTTGTAAAACTGTAATTTGACTTAACGGAGAACTTTGAGAGGAGGAGGATCATCTCGGAGATATGGCAAGTTTGGCAGACATGAGTTCGTGGACTTTCCGCTCCGGACTGCTTCAAAGTTCTTGAAGTTACCGTCTGACTTGCCACTTTTTTCAATAATGCAAAAGATCCCTTCTTCGTTTACTGAATATTCGACTTAGGACAGCCTTCATCTGGAGTGGATACGGAGCTCATGTTGATTATCTATAATGATTCACTTATCGCTGTGCTCTTGAGTGTAGTTATTCAACGAGTGCAGCTGCGAGCCTCCGAATCTCATTCCATCTGTTGTGCTCCAGGGCACACTGGCAGAGCTTCCGCCCCTAGGGACAGGAAAATTTCATGATTGAAGGCTGACCAACGGAGATGAATGCTCTGCAGGAGGAGTTAATAGAAGTCTTCGATTCCCCGTCGCGCGCTTTCTACCGAGTTCGGTAGAAACATGCAACATTCACAAGAGGTGCTTCTCACTTATGTTTCTTTTTCCCCATGCGGGGCGCATTCTATCCGCACCGTATCTATGATGAAGGTCAGAAACACCACACTAAGTTCTGCTTAGATGACGCTCGATTGTGAGAAAGCTTTCCTTGAATTCGGCAGGTGGTAAAGTACAAGTTTTTAACACTGACCTTTGAACCAACCCTTGGACAACGCGCGTATACGTGCTTCAACAGCCGCCTGCTGTGCAACTGATGTGCTGCTTTCGGTTTTGAGCTCGAAGCAGCGCCACGGCTTAGTTCTACTGCACTGCGTGTGTTCTCTTTTAGTCCGAGGCAAAAGCAAAGAACGCACTCTTACGGTCTTTGTTGCGCTTACAGGGAGCCCTAGTGGCTGTAGTCGGCGACACACAACGTGCGAGAAACAAGCCGAGACTCAGCTTTCTTCCAAAAATACGGTCACTGTCAGTTCAAGAGAGAGCGGCTATCCAAGCTCGTGCCAGACCAAGAGACGCGGTATGCACACCTGCCTCATCATTCTTGGGCCTTCCAAGTGTGGTAGCATCTGCAGCCCGGCCATGGCTGCATCTCCCGCTGCCCATGCGTGGATACGCAAGAACCCTCGTTTCCTAATAGGCGTGTTAGGGCTCTGAAGGGTACTTTTGTGCTGGCCGTTCCCTGCAACTCGACAGGTTGGCCTGCGACACCTCGGTGAGTCGCTCAAGCTGCCGGTCCTTCACCGATTGCCCCCGACCGAGCTCACACAGCTCAACCAAACGGCCCCAGTTTTGCCCTACATCCGACTGAGAGCCCCCGTTCCCAGCGCCGAGCCCGCCGGCCCCCGCGAGCCGGTCCGCCCCACCGATTCACAGCTGCCACAGCTGCGCAAAGTGATAAACGCCGGTGGAGTTATCCGGGCTGCTAACCCATCGGCAACCACGGAGGATCCATCTGCCGTGGTGTACCTTGTGGCGAATCGCCCCAAGGTTGGAGCCCTCCTCCCCGGCACCCTTCTCCCTATCCGACACCCTTCTCCCATTCCTAGCTGCCACAGCTTGTTCCCGACCTGAATATCCCGTGCCCTGCCTTGACCCCTTGACCACTTGACCCCTTCTCGGGCCCTTCGCCTCTTCACGGCACCCCTCCTTTCTCCCTCACCCACTTATACCCTTCTCGACGTTCGTACGCATCTTCGCAACATCATTCTCCTCTTTCTGGCCTGGATATCCCCTCCTCGGCATCCATAAGCCCTTCCGGCTACAAACATCTTCCAGCTGGACTACCGAATCACCCTGCGCGCACTCTGCCTGTCTTTGTCCACTCGCTCTGCTCGAGATGCTTGCCAAATTGTGTAGTAACAGCAGAGGGCCCGCATCTCCCCCGATCCAGGGCAGCTGTGGCTACAGAAGGCATACTTCTCTCCCGCGCCGCCATAGCTGTCGCTGTATTGAGCTCACATCGCTCCTGCGGTGACACCAATGTGTTTTGGCTGTGGGAGGGGTGCAATAGTTGTTTTACAACTGGGGGGGATAGCACAGTTGGTTAATGGTTAGGAGGGAGAGATTTATGGCTGGGAGGGGATGACACTATTGGTATATGGCCGGAGGGGATGACGTAGTTGTGCTATGATTGGGAGGGGGTGAGGTAGTTGTTGTATAGCTGGGAGGGGATAACACAGCTGTGCTATGACTGGGAGGGGGTGCGCAGTTGTTGTATTGCTGGGAGGATGACACAGCTGTGCTTTGTCTGGGAGGGGATGACGTAGCTGTGCTATGACTGGGGGGGGTTGACGCAGTTGTTGTATTGCTGGGAGGGGATGACTCAGTTGATAAACAGGAACATAAGCGGGCGACGCAGTTGTCATGGTCGTTGTATAACAAATGAGTCAACCCCTCCCAGTGATATGTTTGCAATTTCTGGGAGAGGTGCAGTTATTTTCTTGCCGGGAGGGGGATGCAGTTGTAAAATTGCTGGGAGGAAGTGACGTGCTTGTTGAGGGACGTCGGCGATGGGACACAGGAAACGCCGATGTCGAGATACGCTGAGGCGTTTTTTGCGGAACGGCTCAAAGGCCCCCGGGACACCTTTGCACTCTGCCGGAAGACAAAGAACTGGACGCAGGGCGTGGCCATGCTGTTACGCACCGTGAAACGCTGGACCCAGCAGCGGATATCTCGGTACGTCCCAGATAGGGCGCCGCCTGGCAAACCTTGTTGCCAAGTGTTAACGGTCCGATGTGTACGGACGTACGTACTTCCGGTACGGACCTTGATCCGAGTTCTGTCGAAGACGGTTATATTGCGCACGGCCACCGGTGGAGTCTGCAACACTTGGTTTCGATATTTGGCTCAGCAACTTCAAAGTCTCCTGGAGAGACCATAAATGGTGCGCGCAGTCGATGGTATGCCAAGTCGGGTAGCAGAGTCGGGGTTGACTAGAGGCACAGGTAATGAGAGCTGAGGGTTGACGACTAGTCGTCGTTATTGACGGACTGCGGCAATTTCGGGGGATGTGTCTCAAATCAGAGCTTTCAACAAATGGGGAGAGCTGATTGAGGAACGGAACCAACGTTTTCAGAAGGTCAAGATGGTGAGGCAAACCCTGAGCTTTCGTCTTATTTGGCAGAGTGTAAAGTGAGCCACTCACCCCAGTCTTCAGTATTGGGCACATGGCGCTGCTCGGCGTGACTGAGGGCCCTTCGATTGATTCTCAGTGCTCCGATATTTGATCAGGTTTGACAACCTGGTCGCCAGATTAGTTTCTGAACTAGACTTGTTTGCCGGGTGCGGATACCAGGCCTCGATCATCCTCGCCCGCTTTGCCCGGAGCAATGAGCTCAAAGCATGGAATAGATGGCTCGACTTCCACGACACGTGGCAGCGAGCCATGGGGATTGTAAAGAGGTAGGTCCTGCTTGGTAGGCTATCACGCTAAAAGTGATCAGTGGGCAAGCTCCGGGAAGACAAACCAGGCAACCTTTGTCACAGGATGATTAAATAGGCAGCCAATGACACGGGCTGACAAACCAGGGGACCAATGATACGAGGTGGCAAACCAGGCAGCCAATGTCATCGACTGATAATACAGGCGACCGATGACACAAGAGGACAATAGAGGTGACCACTGACACGGGCTGACAAATCAGGCGACCGATGACACAGGAGGACACCACAGGCGACCAAAGACAAGGGAGGACAACACAGGCGGCCAATACCACGGGATGACACCACAGGCGACCAATGACAAGAGAGGACAACACAGGCGGCCAATACCACGGGATGACAACACGGGCGGCCTACGATATGGGCTGACAAACCAAGTAACCAATAATCCGTGTTGACAAACAGGCGACCAATGACACGGGATGACACACCAGGGGAAAAATGATACGGGATGACAAATCAGGGGACCAATAACACGGGATGACATACCAGGGGACCAATAACACGGGATGACAAACCAGTGGACCAATGACACGGATGACAAACCAGGCGACCAATAACACGGGATGACAAACCAGGCGACCAATGACACGGGATGACAAATTAGATCGCCTATGACATGGGCACACAAACTGGGCCGCCTATGGCATGGGATGACAAACCAGGCGGCCTATGGCATGGGATGACAAACCAGGCGGCCTATGACACGGGATGACAAATCAGATGGCCTATGGCACGGGATGACAAACCAGGCGGCCTATGACACGGGATGACAAATCAGATGGTGTATGATACGGGATGACAAAGCAGATGGTGTATGATACGGGATGACAAACCTGGTGATCAATATGACAAGCTCGAAAAGCAGGCAGCCACTGACACTGGGTCACAAACCAGGCGATCAACGGCCGGGATGGATGCTATGGAGACTGGTTCGTGATCTCGTAGGCCGGCCAAATAAGCTGTTGAGCTTGGAGCCCAGTGAGACAGGCTATTAGGAAGGGGATGGGCCGTATCCTTCAGGTGTCAACAGAGCTGGCCGTCTTGCACGGGGAGTTGTCTGACGGCGCTTGCAGAGGCTCAGAGGGGAGAATGGGGAGGGGCGGGGCGCGTGGCAGGATGATGGATGTGCGCATGAACCAGTGCTTGCAATACGCCTTTGACACGTGGCTGGAGAATGTGGATGAAATCCAGAACAACAGTGAAAAAGCGGTGAGAGCGAAGGTGAGCTGATATTGGTTTTGCACGATGCGTTTTCCCCCGAGAAGATTGCGTATGCTCATGTGCTGCCGGAGAGCGCGGAGGTGCACTCTGCTCACACAACGCTTGAAGAACCGGCATCCTCCGGCCACACCGACCCTCGCACGGACCGCTGCGGAAGCACGTCTCTTGCTTCCTCAAGCCATTCGAGTGGCACGCCTCTTTCCTCGGTGTAAATCAATCAACGGGAAGGCAGTGTTGGTGGTTGTACCCGCAAGACCGCTCGGCTGAATATTTCGCAAATGTGCATTGCGGCTGGATTCCTTGCATACCTTGCTCTTCTTCAACATTCATTCGTGCCTGGTTCCGGGCCCAGCAGGCTATGCATGTGAAACACCTGAGCCCGGCACGAGGCTCGCTTCGGTCAGCAGTTTGGGATGCGACAGCTGTCAGGCCGAGACTTGCCTCACACATATCGGCTAAGGTGGTGGGAGGTGGTACAGATGCGACAATTCTTCAGCTCAAAAGCCAAGTGTTTTGCGCAGTGGTGGTGAGACCCGCCTGCCTTGTGAAGGCTGCCTCCATTCGCCCGGTCGGCTTCGTGCGACTGCTGGGCCGCGTGACCGATGGGAAAGGGAATGGGAAACTGGCTGGATTGCGGCTGGGGCTTGCAAAGCGGCAGAGCTGTAACTGCTCCCTCACTCACACACACACACGGCTCAAGCAGCTCGGGGGTCAGAAGTGAACCAGCTTCAGAGACGCAGCAGCAGTGCGCCAGCAATGCAGTTGCAGAGGGGCTCAGGTAGCCCAGTAAGGCTTAGGGGGTCCCACTCTTCGCTAACGAGCTCCGGAGAATCCGGATAAGTGTCCCGAAGTGTGTGGCTGAGTGTGGGCTTGACATACATACATCCTGAGCATGGGCTTGGTGGTGTAGAGATGGCTCGAGCAGCTCGAGGGACAGAGGTGATCCGGCTCCAGAGACACGGCAGCGGCGCGTCAGCGGTGCAGTTGCAGAGGGGCTCAGGTGGATCAGCATGGCTTCGGGGGTCCCACTCTTCACTAGTGAGCTCCAGAGAATCCGGATAAGTGTCCCGAAGTGTGTGCTGAATCCTTTGATCCCTGATGAGGGTAAATAGTGCAGCCGATCCTTTCTGGTTATGTGATGCCGATGGAATCGGTCCAAGGATAAGCCACACCCATATATGATAGCAACCGATCTTCTGTGGCTACATGGTGCTAAAGGAATCGGTCCAAGGATACCCCACACGCATGTGGTGAGCTCCGGAACGTCTGGATGCTGCGGACTGTGTGCTAAATCCTTTGAATCGTTTGAGTCGGTCCAAGGATAAGCCGCGCACACAAGGATAAGCCACACAGGCTGATCTAACTGATGGGGCGATGCGGCACGTGTGCATTGACACGGTTAAGGGTGTCGGGTCTGAGCAGCAAGCTGGTGGAGATGGCGAGGCTGCGAGAGCAAGAGGAGTTGACGCTGGACCAAGAGCTGGAGAGAATCTTGGAGAGGCAGCAAAGACGTCAAGAGCAATCCCGCGCCATTTTCAAGAAGAATGTCGCCGATTTGTGGTGCTCATACCTGGGCCACTACGGCGACATGCCAGAGATGGCAAGAATGGCCAGGTGACTCTAAGGCCGGAGCCACGTGGCCCCGTCCGGCAGAACTCCAGCTGTCCCACAGACCTCCGCCCTCATTCCAAGCATCGCAATCTCTGCTTGCACTCCAGACAGCTTTTGCGGACGTGACTTGAATGAGTGGCTTGCCGACTCGGGAGATGTGACTTGAATGAGTGGCTTGCCGACTCGGGAGATGTGACTTGAATGAGTGGCTTGCCGACTCGGGAGATGTGACTTGAATGAGTGGCTTGCCGACTCGGGAGATGTGACTTGAATGAGTGGCTTGCTGACTCGGGAGATGTGACTTGAATGAGTGGTTTGCTGACTCGGGAGATGTGACTTGAATGAGTGGCTTGCCGACTGGAGATATGCCTTGAATGAGTGGCTTGCTGACTCGGGAGATGTGACTTGAATGAGTGGCTTGCCGACTTCGGGAGATGTGACTTGAATGAGTGGCTTGCTGACTCGGGAGATGTGGGACGGGTGCACCGCAGCTGTGTGACATGCGGTAAACAGATCAAGGAGAACAGTTTGTGTGCCATATATGGGCCCAACGGCGTAAGCATGGAAGAAAATGTGCCAAGTCAACCATCGAATTACTATCACCTCGACTGCTTTGGTACGTGGCAGCACTTGCAGTCCCATCCTTGCAAGCTGAGCATGTTCTAGTGGATTGCAAGCCACCCATAGCATCAGTGCGAACCGCCCAAAGTTCTCTTCATTGCGTTCACCATCGGGTTCTTTTTTGTCTAGAACGCTGTGGGCATTGTGTAGTTCAGTGCCACGATGACGCCAGCCTCCGAGCCCCTGCTGCTGTAGCATGTGGCATGGTGCATGCCCCCGATCAGGTTGATCTGCTACTGGTCCTGCTTTTGTATGTCCAAAGTCTAGAATGGAGACATGTTGTTCTTTTGACATGGGCATTGATGATCTTTTCAGTTGTTGAACGAGAGTAGGAATGCACTGATGATAGGAAGGGTGGTGGGATGGGCTGAGGTTGATCATGGCAGTTAAAAACGAAAAGGCTTTTCAGAATACCGGAACAATTCAACTTTCGGAGCGACTCGCACCCGAGGCGCTCCGGGAAATTGAAGAGAAGATTGGCGTCTCAAATTACTTAACCAGTGTTCATCGCATTGATGTCTGCTTGAAGAATGGTCAATACATTAACGTCAAGTACCTTCCCCGTTTATAGACTCTGCTCTCCATGTGCGAAGTTATGCGCTGATGTGCGCGCATCGTTGCCATTGAGATGCTTGAGAGCTTTGCGAGTCCCGTTCCATAGGCTCGATTCCCGTTCCATCGACTGGCGGATGATATGCAGATGTATGCCCTGAAAAATATAAATAATAGTACCATATGATATGATGATGATGATAAGAAGGATTTATTTCAGTATGAGCGTAGGCAGATGCCGAATATCGCAGTATGAGCGTAGGCAACTTATTTAATGGCGGGTTGAGCGTAGGCAAATGATTTTAATGCTCGTCAGCGCGTAGGCAAATGATTTTGATGGCAGTATGCGCGTAGGCAAATGATTTTAATGGCAGTATGAGCGTAGGCAAATGATTTTAATGGCAGTATGCGCGTAGGCAGTAAAAGCATTTGCCTACGCGCATACTGCCATTGAAATAATTTGCCTACGCCCAGACTAGCATTAAAACCATTTGCCTACGCGCAGACTAATATTAAAGTAATTTGCCTACGCTCAAACTGCTATTAAATAATTTGCCTACGCTCATACTGCGATATTCGGCATTTGCCTACGCTCGTACTGAAATAAGCCCTAATAAGAAAGTGTGAAAACGGGTGAGGAATAAATTAAATCACCATCAAGGCGACGTAATATGATGATTCAGAAACTCGAAATTCGAGCAGAATCTCAGACTCAAAAATATACAAGAGAGAGACAGATATCTTCATAGAATAATATACCCATACCGGAGGATGGAGCCCCCCTCGGGGAAGTGGAATTTTCGATAAGGATATTATTGTACACTTGAAAAGTCAAAAGGTTTGGTGAGAATTATTTGAAATTATTACAAAAGAAATGGATCTAGAGGATGCATATAATAGTACGGAGTATGCGCCTCGTAACTATCTCGAGGGATTCGAGTACACACTGGATTCCGATAAACAAATGACTTCTCTCCTTCAACAAAACTCCCCCCGCATGTCCGAAATCCTTTGCCACAACGAATAATACTATTTGCGTAGTAGGTCTTCTCTCCGTGCTAATAGGAAGTAACACGTGGCGGAATCGCCGAAGCCATGCAAACTGGTTCCGTAGACACGAAGGTATTCCTGAATATCTTTCACTCGATGCTCATCTTTGGCCCATAGAATAAACTCGCGGCCGTATTTAATGGGGTAATGACTCGTTCAGTAGGCCTCAGAACTTGATATTCTGTAATGTTGTTTATGTGTTTCCCCCACAAATATGAAAATTGGTGTGTAGAAATCGCACCTTTCAAAAGGGGTGGGCACTGGCACGCCAGCCTACCTAACCTACTGTAAGCCATCTCCAACCTTATGATGACTCATAGACTTGCCCTATTATCACGGGTCCGAGTGCGTTCTATCGAAGGGTGGCACGTGAACTAGCTAGCTTACTTATTTTCACAAGAAGCGTGTTTGGTCAAATAGAAGAGTTGATATTCCCTTTTAATAGTGAACATGCTAACACATACTACACATATATCTATTCGTTCAGTTGCGGCCGTGCTGCAACACTTCGTCGATTCGCTGTGATGTCAGAATGCCAAGACCAGTGGGGCAATTCCTCTACATACGATGTTCTCGAGCAAACACAACTGTGTATTCTGAATACATAACTATTCAATAAACTGATATGTTCAGCATAGTAATTGTAGATGTATCACTAGCTCACAAAAGGGATGCAAAGTCGTTTACGAATCTTGTGTTAGCAGTGCTCAGGGTTTTAGGGTTATGCAAATGCAGAGACAGAACCCCGACTGAGCTGCACAATCTCCGTCGGGTAGCTTACTCGAGTCCTTCGAGTCAAAGAACCCGAGTAAGCGAGGCGTGACTGGGTCTGAGCCCAAGCTGTGGTGGCATTTGCCAAACCTCCAGACTACCACACCAAAAGTGCTGATGGCACACCCAGAAATGATGTTTAGTGCAGCTCCGTCGGGTAGCTTTCCCAAGTCCCTTGCCAAAAATTGCCAGCGACTCGAGAAAGCTAGGCGTGATTGGGTCTGAGCCCAAGCTGGGGTGGCATTCGCCAAATCTCCAGACTGCCACACCATAGCTTCTAATCATACACCCGGTCAGGTCTGTGAATGGTCTGTGCAGTCGGGTAGCTTTCCCGCGTCCCTTGACACAGTTGGCGAGGGGTTCGAGAAAGCTAAGCGTGATTGGGGTTGTACCCGAGCTGGGGTGACCTGTGTCAAACTCCAGACTGCCACCCAAACGTATTGCGACGCTCGCAGGAAGCTGTTTCTCGGGTGACCGGCGAGGGTAAATTACCCCTGCAAACCGCAAATGTAAGATGTAAAAAACATGAACTAAGCGCAACAAACCTTCCAACTGAGAAAATAATATCGTCTCCTGAGATGAATACAAAGGTTTATAAAAAGTGAACCCAGCGTGCATACCGCGGCGAATTCCCTTCAAAAGAGACAGGTCCTACCGCCAGATCCCAAAGTGGGCGAAATCGACAGCCCAGTCAAAAGGCGTCTCCAACGCGGTGCGGATGTGCCTGCGGCAAAATTATATATGTTGCAGCATACTATTTTCATAAAAATATCGAAGCATCGAGGACTCAGTATTGCGTAGCCGCCGTAATCACATGAAACCGAAAACCGGGTCAGTACTTGACAACTTGACTGACGAAGAAACACGACTTTCGTCCCTTGACCTTGATGCGGAAACGAGAATTCGAAAAACATACGTCTCTTACGAAACCTGTCATCAAAGGATTGAACAAAGGTCGAACCGCTATACGGCTTTCGTTTTTAAATCTATCGTTTTCCCGCGAAGCGCGTGTAGGGCGCACCAGCACTGAAACTGAGAGTAGCCAGCACACGAGGAACACCGGCGAGCAACAAAAGCACCGAGGCAAAACCTGTACATACACGTAGTCAAATTATTCTTAGAGGGGAAAATACGCAGTCATTGAATCCAACTAAACCTCAATCACACAAGCACGCGACATGCAGCACGCAATGCATGCGATGAACAGGGTGGGGAGGTGGGGGAGCACCGTTTAGAAATGATTCTCAATGCGGTTTGAGGTGCTTTTATAAACATTAAACTTTTATAACTCGCCAGACGGAGTTTCAAACTACGTGGTGTCGCTGGCATCGATGTCGGATGTCGATGTCGTGCGATGAACTGCATCTATAAATATTTTAAGACCAATGAGCGACCTGAAAACCAAATCCGGTATGAAAAACTTACTTTTTTAACCTATTAAATATGCTCTCTTTTCGCTTTTATCCCATACGATCCCACCCGAATTCATCGGACGGTAACCTGATTTTAGCTTTTGAGAGAAAAGCTCAATCTATTGGATTGAGCTTTTCAATCCAAGCTCGTTGGATTGAAAAGTTTCACCCAATGAAGGATCTGAAAGGCAAATCAGGAAGGAAAATCTTACGAACATGATGAAGTACTGATGCTGCGATTGGGAGTCGGAGTCGGCGTCGCATTTCAACACAGTACAGCGATTGGACAGTGGAAATATTATGAATGGAAGGGCAGGAAAAACGAATATGACGTGCACATTGTCCAAAAGAAATAGGTACCTATTTAGAGTTCACTGGAACACTGTCTGTGTCCCAGCAGTTAGTCGCGTTTTTTTCTTTGAACGTAGTCGTGGCCCCCTATGCGCCTGGCAAGCCTCACGTAAACACGTGAACGGAGCGAGGGGGGCTAATATATAACATATTTAGGCGAGTTAAGGCTCAAGTGACACCAAGGCCGCCCGGAGACGAGAACGGCTGCGAGAAACCCGTATTTATCTCCTTCGTGGACGCGCTGCTCTTAATATGGGAGCAGTAACGCTTGACGACGAGGCGCAAGCGGTCTTGTCTCGAGGGTATTGCAGAATTGAGAATCAAAAACGAAAATGTGATACGACTGAGACACAGTGACAGTGTAAGTCATATAAATTACATAGCGATAAAGGGATACCCAATTTTTGGGGATTAAAAAAATAATGTTTTGTATAACGTATACAAATCTACAACGTATCTTGCAGTATCTGTATGGCGATAGTAACATCAGTTTAAATAGTGATATAAATACAAATGATACCACTAATAATATTTCGACCAATGATGAATTTGCTGACAAATACATTTTTTGCCCCCTTTCCGTCGTGATATGTGGCACAATGCATTTTAAGTAAAGAGATGCTACAGCATGTGCTGAGCAGATTTCATTTCAACTGTCGCCATGTGAACGATGTGAATGAACCTGGAAATTCATTTTGCAAACGTGTAGCTGCACTGCATGTCAAGGCGATGATAGGCTTGCTATTTGTGTTTGTATTGTGATCGTGTCGTTCATGATCATACGCATTTGCAGCCACCTACTGCACTTATCAGTGAACGTTGCTGGCATTGCCTTTCCTGCAAACAAAGATGCCCGCTGCGTTTTCTCTATACATCATCATATGACCGATTCCGTGCCTCAGATGAGGCGAAATCGACCGTTTGTGCAATGTGCAATATGGCCACTTCCACGATTCAAATATGCTGAAACTACCGAAAAGTGGCCCACCGACGGTCCATTGCCATTTCTACTCGGCATATCGAACTATAGAGAATCGATACAGTATGTACTTGTAGAATTCACTTTGGCTTACCACCACGCATTGTGCGATTTGTGCCCGTATGCACATTCAATGTTGCATGACCCTACTCAGGGCTTTTTGGGCTGAAAATGGCTATTTTCGTAATTTTTCAATGTCGCCGCGAGTTTGAAGATGTCAAAAGTAACGCTTATAGAAACGTGTCGGGTCAATACACATTGTTTTGTAGTTTCCAAACCCCAATGTGAAAGGTGGGCACCCATCCTGCCCGAAAGCCGCAAGATATGCAAACGCTGGAAATTTGCCATTGTAACCCTCAGCATACGACTGAGTCGTGGAAGTGGTCATATGAAGCATGCCCACTTTCCGTTATCCGTTTAACCATTTTCGGTACCGTATGTAGCGCCATAAACCCATCTCCGTTGTCCCCGCATGCAATCAGACACGGGGCCATACGCGTAATCGGGAATTTCGGGACAGAATGGTACAAAATGCCCATTTGTGCCTCACTAGTCGGGGACGGAATTTTTGAGTTGTTGGTTTTTATGGAAGTGCATGTTATAGTGGGGGGATTACATAGAAAAAGCTGCATGTAAACGGCGGGTCCAATTATTGTTTTTGTTAAGGTTATGGCTGTTTTTCGGTTTCAAAGTTGATAACTTATATATTTTCAGGGAGGAAATACAAGAAAAAAAAAGAGTCACAAGATGGCGCCATTCAAGTATGACTGAAATACGAGTCTGGATCTCAGTCTGTGAGTATGGCTTTGAGTATGAGCGTGATTGAGATTAGCGTGTGTCAGTATGACGTAGCGTGCCATCCTAGGTGCCAAGAGATGAAAACGCTGCGAAAAACAGTCGGAAACTTTGCGTCGTTAGATTGAAAATGTGTGGCTCTAGATGCATTGATATATGTTCATAGCGTTCGAATCGTGCGGCTACGTTTGCAACCGCGTATCAAATTATCACAGTTGTTGTCCGATAAACAGTGCAATCGGTGAGATATTTCCTTTTCATAGCGGTTATTGAATGGGAACCGCAGTCGACCGATCATCGATTTTTGTTCTCAAATTGAATTGGTTATAGCGCGTCGTCGTTCCTTGAAAGTTCAAACACTTAGTCGAGATCCCAATCTCACAAATACTTTTGCGTCCGAACTTGGTAGCCATAACGCTATCTGACTTGCGTCCGGAAGCTTTCGTGTGTGCGGGAATTTAGCAGGCGGTTGTGAGTAGTGTTTTGTTTCGTATGGTTGTCCATTGTCATGTCGACCTCATATGTTCATATGGTTTCATGTTTCTCTGCACTGATGGCTCAGGATCTGCTGTTTGTTGCCAAGTCGGTATGCTTGGCTTTTCTGCGTGATCGCCAAGACACTTCGCTTTTGGTACTCCGCAACCACAACTGCTTCACAATTCTGTCTCTCGTCCTTGTTTAAATGTTTGGTAATTTTGTGCCCATGCCTTGTTTGCACTTTTTTGCGATTTTGTGTTTCAGAAGCGCAATCTTGTTGTTAGAGTTTGTGAAGGAACTATTGCGGCGTGTGTTCTTCTTCGAAGAGGTAGCAGCGCGTCTGGGGATATACCCTGGCGGGTTTAACCCCGGTCTTGGTTGGCCATACTACCGTACTAATGTTTAGACCTACGCCACTTTACCTGACTGATATGAATTATTTTGCGCTGCTTGTTTTTTTTATTCACCGACTGACAATATATCTATCGTTCATCCTGAAGGAGCGACGCGTGAAGGCGCCAAGTATTTTGGGATGTTGGCGGCGAGGACGGGGCGCGATTTCTGGGATCTTTGCGCGAACCGACTACAGTGCAATTTCTCGATTTGGGTGATTGTGTGTATTCCCGCACTGTGCTTTTTTCTTTAGTTCAGCATGTTATTATTTCTTTGTCCGGTTATCGATAGTTTCAGCGAATAGCTAGATATGAAGGTATTGTAAACAGTATTCAATTTGCTTGCACAACACACTATGTTGATTATTGCGTCATATTCTGCTTCTCAGTAGTCCGTGAGTTCTATACTGAAATTGTACCGAATTTAGCACAGCAGAGCTACCCGTAAAGGCCAACAAAATAGCATACCGTTTAAATATGATACAAGGGTGCCATATGTTTATTGCTTTTACACTTATTTTGACAATTTGTAGACGAGTCGTGCCATTTTTTTCTTCAAAAAGTTGATAACTTAATAATTTGACAGCTTGACTTCAAGGTTATTACTTCGACTTGCCATCGGTACCTCACAATTTTGCGCTTTTGCCTTTGCCTATTTGTACCTCAGTAGTCGGGGACGGAATTTTTGCCCATCTACTCGACTTTGAACGTTTTCAGCCATCGCAAAAATATGAACGAATCCCACGCCATACTGGGATATTTACCATATCGTATCGTTCCACATATACTTAAATAAGAAGTTTGCAGGAATGAAGTCCGCAAGTTTACAGTTATTACTTTCGCGCTATCTACACTTGGCCATTACACATAGAAACCATCTGGGTCGCGGAATCAGCATATACGTCATACACCCAACCAATTGTACAAGTGTACGCTTATTGTTCACCTTCAAACACCCTTTTTGTTCCTGAAGGGGCCTTTTTTGTTTGCTCAATAGTGCATGGTTTTACTTTTGGAGCTCTCGACATTGGATGTTTAATTGGTTGACTTGGCCCACCCTCCTACAAAACACAAAAAAATGTATATGTGTCGCACAAAATATAGTTAACTTTTCTTTTAATGGCTCAGCATCTTTCGTTTTTGTTCCCACCAAGCATGCCCTTAGAGGTTTATTTTTTTAATAATCGCGACGCCCTACTCAAAATTAATTCCGCAAACCGTTTTCGTGAGCTAGGTCTCTGTTTCTGCTAAGATCGGCTTGCACGCCTTGCAAGTTGTGACGGTCTTTAAAGTTAGCAATCCGCCCGCAAATGATCTTCCGCAAGCCCAATTGATTGGGCCAAACTGAAAGTAAGGTATATGTACAGAACAGCGAAGTGAAGCATTGCTCGTTATTGATAGCAATCAGTCAAATTTCATATTGTAAAGCGTGAATGTGCCATTCCATTTTTTTGTGCAAAAGCTGACAACTTGATAACAATTGTTATCAGTACTTAATGAACTCAATACTTATTTGCTAGTAAATGAGTTAGGATAGACAAACCTTTGGGATGCCCCTCCCATCCTTCCTTGTGGATGCAGCAAAAACTTCTGGTAAACTTTAGTACCATATGTGAAAGTCTGAATGATTTGTGGGGGACACGATTGCATCATAAGTAGGGTCCTTCCTCCCGGTTAGACTCTGAAACGAAAGCCATTCATGACAGGAAAAGGGTCCAACCCTATCATTCCCCGGCAAGGCTAGGTTCACACAAATGTTTCCGATTTTGGATGACTGGCTGGCACGTGCGGCAGAACTGCCAGCTGATGTGTGACGTATACGGATTCTCAACTGGGCCTAGACTCAACTGATTATTCTGTAAAGCACAGCGGTTTATTATCTCTTGGATGATTAATCTTAGCCTTCTCAATATCTAGACTTCAGTATAGCAACAGCAAATACATCAACGATCATTTGGGCGGATGAATAGCAATGGCGCCACTGCGGCTATAATGTGCAGCAGAGGGCATATGTGGCCCTGCATGGTAGAACACGGCTTCAATGCTGACCAGCAAGTCTGCACGTTGACTCATGATGATCGAAATCGATTAGCTCATCCTTGATCTACCATGAGGACGCCAAGCACCGTCCCTATTTTCTTTTAGCAAATAAATCATTATGCGCTAGCATGCCATAAAGAGTCTAGAAGAAGTCGGCAGCGCGAGAACGCGGCGAGTCCCCATCTGCTTGAGCGGTCTCTGTCTTCACTTTACCTTTCTTTCCGAGCTTCAGGCCTTTCCCAGGGGTGGAACCAGCACCTATGTCACAGTGCATGCACCCCCCACCCATGAATTGGCAAATAAGTTTGGCAATATCAGCGACACATTCATCGTGCTCATTTGTCCAGAATGTGAAGCGGAAATGACCCCCTGGAGCATCTGCCTTAGCTGCAGTGGCGATTGTGCATACAAAGCGCGGATCGCCCACATCCGAAAGAATGCAGCCTCATTAGAGCCCCTCAGTCCTTTTCACAGCAATACTTTGCATAGGCCACATGCTTGGACACCTGATACCATCATCAGCCCAGGGCTCTCAACTTCGCCATCCGCCTCCGTCTTCATCTTTTTCTTCTTAACACTTTTCGGGGTCTCCACGTCAACATCCACCTCCATCTTCACCTTTTTCTTCTTCACCTTTTTCGGGGTGGCATCTGGAAGCCCCCATCAAATATGCGAACCAATCAGTTGACTGTGCAACATGTGTGGCAGGGCAGCTCGCCCGACTCCAAGCTGCTGCGGTCACTGGCGGATAGCGCAATGACATTCCACGGAGGAGGCCACAGGCCGGACCATTCTACTGGGGGCGGAAACGGATTTCCACAAGAGGAGCCCGAGGCTGCACCACAGGCGCGGCTGCACGAGGAGCCCGAGGCCGCACCACAGGCGCGGCTGCAAGAGGAGCCCGAGGCCGCACCACAGGCGCGGCTGCACGAGGAGCCCGAGGCCGCACCACAGGCGCGGCTGCACCAGGAGCCCGAGGCCGCACCACAGGCGCGGCTGCAGAGAACCCAGGCGCCTACAGGCCCAGCGGCTGCAGGGAGGAGCCCGAGGCCGCACCACAAAGTGGCGGCTGCAGAGGCCGGGGCCGCACCACAGAGGCGCGGCTGCAGGAGAGCCGAGGCCGCACCACAGGCGCGGCTGCAAGAGGAGCCCGAGGCCGCACCACAGGCGCGGCTGCAGGAGGAGCCCGAGGCCGCACCACAGGCGCGGCTGCAAGAGGAGCCCGAGGCCGCACCACAGGCGCGGCTGCAGGAGGAGCCCGAGGCCGCACCACAGGCGCGGCTGCACGAGGAGCCCGAGGCCGCACCACAGGCGCGGCTGCACGAGGAGCCCGAGGCCGCACCACAGGCGCGGCTGCACGAGGAGCCCGAGGCCGCACCACAGGCGCGGCTGCACGAGGAGCCCGAGGCCGCACCAGAGGCCGGCTTCTTTAGGGCTGAGGCACTAGCGACTGCGGACATGTCCGGCTTGTGCTTCTTCAGTGCGCTGCCATGCGGCTGGGCTGCCGGCGGCGTGCGCGTGGACGCCGGATGAGGCGGGACGTTTGGATAGAACTCCAGGTTGGACTTCAGTGAGAAGGTGACGCGTTTTCTCCTCGGAGTGCTGACCAAAGTGAACCGCCCCCCCAAACCCCTACCAGCCGGATGTTCACACCGTGACGGGCTACGCAACGAGGAGGGCCACTGGTCTCAGTTGTGCGTGCGTGCCGCGTCCATCGGCCGACCGCTGAGCCTCTGGCGCTCCACTGCACTCCGACGTGTAGCCATCACACCCTGCCAGGGCATGACTCGAGCAAAGGTGGCCGTCCCACCTTGTCGGGGCTTTCTCAGGCCAAGCTTGGTGCGGCGTTGCATTATCTACATCCCCCGCCTCTACCGTTGCAGCCACCTGTTCAAACGCCACCACAGCAGTTGGTGGCTGTCCCGCCATCTTTGCACACCAGGCTCAGGCAAGGGCAGCCCGGAGATCGCATACAGCTCCCAACCCGGCTTCTTAGCAGCTTCTTGAGGGGGAGGAATCTGGCGCCAAGAGGCCGCAGCACCGCACCTTGCGCTTTTTTTTCCCTTTGACGGACGCTTTGGACTTCTCCCCTGCCTCCCCCGCAGCCACCGCGAAGGCCTGCTCCAGGGATACCACGGTGCACTCCTCCTCCTGCTGCTCAGCGCACGCGGCGCCCCTCCCACCAGCCATAAGTGATCCAAGCAACGACCCCACCAGCTGGTGCGCCGGCTTTGATACAATCAGGCTGCGAACAGGGGACATCCTAATCGCCACGTCACACCTGCGCGTCTGCCTCGCCACTCTTCTTTGCCTTCTTGACGGAGGCCGGCGTACTTGTCGGAAGATCGGCTTTCGGCCCGGCAGCCTTCTTCTTCTTCTTCTTCGCACTAGTAGGCACAGCAGCCTCTTTCTCACCCTCTGCTTCTCTCCCGTCCTCGTCGCCCAGCCCCGCCTCCGCTGCTTTGCGTGCGCGCAGCTTGCTCCCCGCCCCCTGGCCCGCCCGCCCCACCTCCGATCCAAGCTTAGGAAGTGGGCCCAGGTCGCCAGCATCGCAGCGACCACCCACAAAGAAACTTGCAATAAAATCTGTTGCGAAATTTAGTCGCCCCGCATGCGGCAGCATGCACCAAGTGCGTTTCTCCGAGGCGCCGCGAAGTCCGTTTCTCCGGCGCCGCGAGTTTGCATCGGCTGCGCAACCTCGATCGCACGATAAAGCTGCTGGAAGTTCACACAGGCGGGCCAGGCGGCGGCAGGCGGCGGCGCTGGGCTTATCGGGTGGCGGGCGGCAGGCGGCGGCGCTGGGCGACGGTGGCGGCGAAGTGTGCGGCGGCGAGCAAGCGGGCGACGGTGTGGCGACGCGTGGGGCGGCGCGGATGGTGGCAGCGGCGGTAAGCGGCGAGGCGCGGCGACAAAGCGGCGAAGGTGGGGCGGCGGCGGCGGTTGCCAGGCCGCGGTGCGGCGGCGGTGCGGCGGCGGTGCGGCGACGGTGCGGCGACGGTGCAGCGGCGGTGCGGCGACGCACCTGGTCGCCCCTCTTAGCCGCCGCCATGAAGATTTTGCGGATGGCATAGAGCACCCTGCGCTCGCCAGCCACCAGGGCGGTGCAGGGCCGGCCAAAGTCAGCTCAACCCTCGTTCCTTTCACGCCAAAGAGGCCTCCCCCGGCCAACACCACTTTGGAGGGGAGGAAAGAGGTGCACAAGAGCAGGGCGGAGGCGCCATGGCACACGGCACACTGACGGGTGGGAGGAGCGCCCATAGGCCCAATTACGGCATACCCACAGGTGGGAGGAACGCCCCGAGAGCCTGGAACACAAGTAGGCGCCCGGGAGGTGCAGCTCTGGTGGCAGGCCAACCGCTGGCCGCCGCCACGAGTGGACGCCCGGGAGGTGCAGCTCTGGTGGCAGGCCAACCGCTGGCCGCCGACACGAGTGGACGCAGTGTTCCCGGAGGCAGGGACCAGAGCGCTCCCAACCGAACCCGAAGGACTGCGCGGAGTGTGAGGATAGACATCAAGCCCGTTGGACATGCACAGCACAGCATGACAAGGAAGCGGGTATTTACACACCACAAGCCTGCCTTCTACATGCAGGAGGAACAGTGAATCCGATCGTCAGTGTGCAGCACCGTCTACAACATCGTGTGCTGACAGATCACATAACCCTTCTGCTTGGATTATTTGGTACTGGAACCCTTTGCCACACCTGCGGTTCTTTCTCGACGAGGCACTGTCCTCGGATGTGGCAAGCTCCTGCAGGTACTCCGCCACCTCCTTGCACGCGATAGTCGAGAAGCCCTCCCGTAGTGACAGCCCGTTGCTATCCACACCTTGAGCATGAGAACCCCGCCAAGCTCCGCCCGCCCTCAAATTCCCACGACAGGCCGTGTTCGCCTCCCCGAGCGGACAGAGACTCGCACGCGATCCACTTGACTAAAGGCATGTCACTACTGCCCTTGCCGGACCCGCAACCCCGCACAATCCCATCGGCTCGAAGCCAGCCTCTTCTTCCTCAGGGCATCCGGGCCGCCTCATGGATCGCAGTTGAGGCTACACTGAAGAGATGGGAGAGTCTGCACACTCACCCAAGGCATCCTGAAATATGGTCTCCACCCTTAACATCGCCGCAGGGCTACTGTGCTTTGCCGCCACCTGTAACACACAGCTCCTCACTAACACCTCCAACGAACCGTGCTCATAGCACACCCCCGTCTAATTTAAAACCTACCCCGACTGCTCATCCCACTACCGCCGTAGCCCTCATATCTGATAGGATAGTATCCCTGACCTTATCTGAATATACCATGCAGTCATAGCATCCCGTATGGCCGACGAACGTCGTACCTCTTGCATGCCACAAGTAAAACCACGAGCAGCAGGCGAAGGTACTGCTTGAGCACTTTCTGTGGAAGATTCAACAGACACGTGGTGGCACCCATGCAAGATTAATGGATGGATTGCGCAGGCAGTGGGCCGTCACCTGAATGAAGGGCTCAATGAGACACAGGAGAGTCTCTTCGTGCGGCATCGCGCTGGTGCATGCTGCCAGACCACCAATTCAAGCTGCGCCGATCATGCTTTATGACTCACATTTGACTCTGTGCGTGCCTTAAAATCAGTCCACCTTCGCAGGAACCGAGCCACGGCTAGTGACACCCCACGGAGGAACCTGAGCCGGTCAGAAGGTGCAGCTCTCAGGACTATCGCTGTTTTCCTTCCACGAGTTGGATTTTGCATGCAGCCACAAGCATCAGGGCTTAGTAAGCCACGCGCGTCTTCAAGAAGTCAGGTTGCAGGGGCGACTCGCCGGACGATGACTTTCACAGAGTGTATCCAGGCTTCGTCCCCACCAGCGCGCAGCGGAAGGCAAGTCCCAAAACGCACCCTTTAGCTCATTGAAGAATACGTCAGTGATATGCAGCGTCAACCCCAGCGTCGGAGGGGACCCCGTGTATAGGAAAACTCGCTGTTCGAGAGCGACCGTGAAGAGCGCGACCAACTCTCCGTTCCTATCGCCCAGGGGGAGGGTGGCAGTCAGAGAAGGAATGCTCAGAAGTCTCGATCAGGCGTTAGCGAAGGTGGGGATCGACCTCAGAGGTCACTCGCAATTTTTACCCAGCGTAAATTTCGATGAACGCTTCAAGATCAACATTAGAGCGTGCAGACGCGACATGTCGTCACTGCCCAGTACCTTAGTGAGTGAAAGACCGCGACAGCACGTTGCGGTCTAAGGTACTCAGTTTAGTCATGTTGACAGGGCCTTATGGTCGTAAGGTGCGTGGAAAACAGACCAATTCCGCTCGATCCACATACGGCGAACTGGGAATATCAGTTGACTGCTGATCATAGTACTTTTGCTCAGCGAGAAAACTATAACGAGCGGCCGCCCGCAGATGCACGAATGCGACAGTCGACTTCGACTTCCATGAACAGGCCAGATAGCAGGGAGTGCAGTAAAGGTATCAAGTGATTTCGCTAGGAAATCAAGGAGAAGGCTTTCGGCTCACAGAATTCTCAATCGCTTTGACGGAGAGCTCTTCGGAGTGTGCAGAGGTGGAGACAAGGGACTGAGAGTAATATGTAAAGTTCGCATACCAGTTATGCCGCTCAAGAAATACAAACATCTGGCCAATGAAACGACGTACGAGACCCATAAATTTATCCATACGAAGCTTATCAATGCCAAACCACTCGCGCCTGTCTCGCCGCAGAAAGAATAGTGAAACAAAAGTACCAGAAGCTACAACTTCGATGCGCGAGAGAGCGTTAAAGAAGCCGATTCAGCGTTAATAATAGCAGAGAGCTTGCCTAGGCGCAGATCTGTCTGGAAAAGCAGAAGATGTGAACGCATACAGCAAAGGCGCATCTACAGCGCGCTTCCGTCATCTTCCAAGTGCCCATGCGCTTCGACCTCACTTGTTCTAGTGTGCATCTCACCTCATCGTGGTCAAGAAAGTGACAAAATACAGCTCGCCGACCTGTTATGCAAAGAAAAATCAGGGTCGGATTTCGTTCACATAGCCCTGCATGTAGTAAACACTTAGCCCCCCACCTTTCCGTTGAGGTTTCGTAATAACTCGGCCATGCGGTCTGCAAGATGGTCCTGTAATACAGTGAAAACGAGGCTTATAGATATATAACTTAGAGGAAATACACACCAAAAGTAAACTGTGATCTAAGATGTAGCACCTGAACAGGTTGAAGGTCGGCATGCCACATTGAATAGAAGAGGCCCTTCCAGATCTTGAGTAAATCGACCTCAACGAGATCCGTACGCGAGCTCAACCATTTCGAAAGGTTCGAAAAAGTTTTCTCCCGACTTTGGTCATCGCACGATGCTAAATTCCTCGCAAATTTACTATCTCCACTGGACTCAACCATTAGGATCGCCTTTTCCCTTTCACTTCGCTTTCTTATCATCAAACGGGAAATTTGTTCCGCAAGTGGCTGGCGTGGGCAACAAATGCCCCCGTCCCTGAGAGACGCCAGTCGAGATAGACTATGAGATAGGAGTATGGTTATGGGTATGGCTCTGGCTTGCGTGAGAGTGGCATGACACCCGACCGATCGACTGAATGACACCGCACCGGCGCGTCGCGTCGCGTCGCGTCGCGTGAGTTAGAGTAGCATAGCAGGGATGCGTTTTTGCGTATAACTCAAGTAGTTTTTAAAATCCGATTTACAAGAATCTCGCGCCATATCAGGCGTGAAAATCCACGGTACACAAGTAAGGAGGGCTTGAGATCGACGATCTATGATGCCCTGTTGTTATGGGACCATAATTAACTGTTGTGTGTCACATGTGTTGTCGTTGGGTCGTGTGTCACTCCTGTAAGAGCAAGGTGTATTGAACTATGAATGTTTGAAGTTTGAAGCTATACAGTACTGTAAGCTTTAAGTATAGAAGCTTTGAACAAGAACCTCTTGCATGAACTGTTGCTTGCGTCTCGCGTCGGTTTTAAACTCGAACTTTTAGCCTGAAACTGCAATCGTTGTTAACCTGTCTGGATGGTGTCTGACCTATCACCACTTTTGCACCGTTTTCCTCGATAAGCCAAATTTGAGGGGAATTTAGGTTCGGTAAGGCCGGCAACCAATACGAGGTTGAGACGTTATTTGTTCTTGCAAATTACGGAGGTGTGTAGAGCGATCCACAATGAAACGGCAACGTGAGGAGGAGACTACCCCGAACACGCAGCGTCTTAAACGACTTGGAGATGCCACACAGAAGAAAACGAAGAAAACCACGATAGGGTACATTCAAACTGCCTTGAAAAACTTTTTCAAACCAGATCCCGTGCAGTCAGAAGAATCGATGGAAAGCTAGACGGTGGCATACACGATAATTAAACCCTGACACGACAGCAAAATGGGACTTCACAACATTACTGCGTCTTCGGTGCTCGCTGTTCGGCGCGTGCTCTCGGTCAAGTCCCTTTCTTCGACGAGGTTGTGGCGACGCATATTGTCGTGGCACTGTTATGTTTTGAGCTACGGGCACAGTCGCTTACTCTTCTACCAGAACAACAGCTTCCTTAGCTGAACAATTGGCGATTTTCAATTTTAGCTATTTCACTCTTGACGTTGGTATGGCCTCCAAGCGGGAACTTGCTGCTGCGAGTTCATTTTTGTGCTTGCACCGGCTCATAACGATTTCATCCTCGAAAACCCAGCCGGAAGGTCTTACAAGAAGGGATAACTACGAATCAACAAATTTTCGAGAACTGAGCAAGTATCACTCCGCTCAGGTAGACTTGGGCGGTACAGCTTTCGATGTCCACTTCATCCTTTAGGCACCGTGTTCACGGCGCTCTCAAATCTTATCTTTTGGGCAACGATGTTGACGAAGGTCGTCGCAACGTCGGTGTCCTGTGTTTGCCGATAAACGGCAAACTTACGTATGTTTATTCTACACGGCAGTTTTACTTGCACAGCGAATTAGGCCACTGTCCGTGTTCTATATATGAATTCCCACTCGTATCATTGAACGAGGCTTTGTGTTTTGTGGAATAGAAATACGTCCAAGCTAGCGCCATGACAAATTTGCATTCGAGGGCCGTGCCGAGCTCATCAGCGCGGTGGATAACAGCATCGGCTAGCAAGATCCCCATCCAAGGCGAGCTTCAGTCGTCAAGAGTTTCGAGTTCGGGAGTTGAGATGTTGCAGGTTCATTGATGCTCGTGCAACCTTGGTTTTGCCCAGGCTCTAGACTGGAGACAACTTAGAAATCGCCTTCGGTGTCATAAACCTCTGGCAATGCACCCTCTTGCGAAAAGTGACGCAGGCGTGGGACACGTCCCCCTCAACTCGGGCACTATTCAAGTTTGTCCAGCTCAGCAGAGCAGAAGGGGAAGAAGGGGCCTGTGAATGTAGCAGTTTCTTGTCGCCTTGCATATCTCCTCCCAGTCTGAGCTTGGAAGTAGAAGTAAAAGTCAGATATTCAGTTGCTGCCGCGCCTTTGGAGCGGGCTTCTCTGGACACTGCCGTACCCGCACTTTCCCTTGTGCAACGTCGTTGGTCTAAGTGAATTTCGATATGTGTAGTATGAACAACGTCTCATTGAGTAAACTAAGTAACTTGCTCACTGAGATGTCTCGGTCAGACTTGGGAAACCTTTGTTGCAGCCGTTGGGTCGTTATGAAGATGGGCCGGACAATTCAGACTTCCAACATACTAATGTACTTGGCTATTGCTTAATGCAGGAGTCTCAAGTTTTGGGGGTCTAAACTTGATAATTATCATTTGGTTGTACTCTCAGACTAGACTATCTAGTCACGTATTCTCTGAGACCACTGGTAAACTCTTCAGTACGAAGATATCTATACGATTCTCTTAGAAATCTAAGAGTGATTATCTTTATGTATACATTCTGCAGGATTTGCATGCAGGCACTCAATTCAAAATTTCGTGTTTCTTTTTTCAAATTCCTGTGCAGCTCGATTTGTCCTTGTTTTGAAATGCATGCCACTACTGCGTGAGTAAACGGTTAAATAATAACATCATTCGGACACGAAAATCATGTATTCTGAAGGCCGCAAATGTGAGCACCTTTAAAACACATATCCTCGCGATATATCTTCGTGAATGTCCTTATGTTCTTTTCTCAAGAGCACGGTTACACGATTACAAGTATCAGCCGGAGGACGAGCATATATCCGCGGAACCTTAATTAAGGAGATGCAGCAAATGTGCGCACCTTAACATGTTTCATCTCTTCATGAATGTCACCGGATGCTCTTCTAACTCTGCGCCGGTTAAAGCGATCGCGATCAATGGCTACATTGGGAAACGCATATTAACCAAGGCTCTATATCGATATTTCCGATAACCGATACTATGGATATATCGTATTTATCGCCGATTAGCGGATTGAAATATCAAACGATCGATTGTGTAGGTTTCGCGGTGTTCCATATCTAATTTATAACAAATTACGTACACGAAACGCATGATAAAATAATCGATTATTTATCGATTTTGCCGATACCATTTTTCGGAAATTGGATCGTATCGATACCGAAAAATCAAACCGATATAGAGCCTTGATATTAACTGCGGGTAGGAACCGTAGCATGGCCGGCGAAATCGGACTTCTCTGGCACAAGTTCAGCTGTGCCGTCCTGCACTACCGCCGAGATTGAAATGTTGACTTGGCCCGCTCGATCGAGATTCGTGTATGAAGTTGCAAAAACTGTCATGATCGGACCGTCTCGACTCGTGCGACGTTAACCGTCCAGAACCACCGAAGCGCCGAACCCTACTGTAAGATCCTCATGTGTCGCCTGTGCTTAAACGCCGGCGGCAGATGGACAACACGAAAAACCGAATAGGCAGAGTGACAGTCCCGCAAACCTACGGTATGCCGAAACCTACGGCGCAAATGTAGTCCTAGTGGCAGGGAAAGTTGCCGTTGTTTCCTCCTCACGCTCGTTGCCGTTAGTGGCTCGCGGTCGCCGACGCCCTTCTCACAGAAAGAAATCTCCGAACCGAAGGCGGATAAATCGGACGCAGCACCACCAACCTCAGTGCCCTCTGAAACGACGACCTGTAAAATAATTGGCTCGTCCAAGGCCCTAGGTTGCGTCGAAAGTCGAGAGGCACTCCGAAAATGCGCGCAAGAGCTCTAGCTTGGGCATGGCACAGCGATATTACTTGTGCACGCTTTAGAGCGTCCATCTTTTCCATTTACCCCTGCTCATTCGAAGCTAAAAGCGCAAGAAGATCTTCCTCTTAAAAAATCGGCGCAAGAGACCTGTTGAAATAAAATCCAAACATAGAAAAAATCAACCGCTTTAAAATCTGAGAAACAATCTGCCGAAATTGTCCACAACTCTCCGCGCGTCCCAAGCAATAGCGATAAAAATATTCCGGGAGCGCCACAAGTAACATGGGTGCGATCAAACTAAACGATAGAGCTAATACGAAATAAATCTTACGATGAAATCGCAACACGCAAGCATGAGTGGGGCCATAAGCTGTCGGAATACGCGATGGAAGCGTGGCGCGGGCCCATAACGGAGGGGGATATACCTGCCCCTGGACACGCCTCTTATGCCGTAATGTCACACCCTTAACGACAGCTCCGATGTGCCTCCGCAGCTGCCGCAGCTTCTCGTGCACGTCCATCTCCTCGTCATCGGACTCCTCGGACTCCCCAACGGAGAAGCCGTAGGCGAACACGTCCACACCGCCCGCCGCAGCGCCCGCCGTCACCACCGCTGGCGGCGCGCCATCGCTGCTCCACCGCAGCCGCAAATGCTGCCGCCCCATTGTCGGCGGCAGACTGCGTGGTACACCTGGCACAGGGCAAGAGTGTGAAACACCTCTGCCGTGCACTCCTCCACCGGCTGGCAATACGCCGCTGCCGAGACGGCCGGCTGCCGCTTCCCGCCGAGCGGGCATTCCGCCCACGCGTGGTACTTGTGCCAATCCCCCACCGTGGGGCACCTCGGGCACTTAGGCAAGCCCTCTTCGCGTCGCAGTCGAAGCCCACTTTCGGGTCATGGCCGACCGCACCGACACGAAACCCGTCGAGGCCTTTGCGGGCCCGTTTGGGCAAGACGGCTTGCGCACCTCCCATGCGCTGCGTTTTGATGAATGCCTCGATCTTGTCGAGCTTCTGGATGAGAAGCCACAGGATGTCGTCGCGGTCCTGGACCTCGTCGCCTGGCGCCCCCACCGCAACCGCGGTTCCAGGGGCACCGCATGTGGATTGCTCCCAAGAGACATAAAGAGATGCCACAAGATCAGACAGCTCGGAATTACTCACCGCGGACAAATCTTGAAGTCGCGGGTATAATTTACCTTCACTGTGTAACAAACGCCGGCCTCCCATGGTACCGTGCCGGGTTTGTCCAGCTAGTGACAGGCGTGACAGATATGACGAGTATGACAGGTCTCGCGCAAGATGACTGCTCGAGGGGAACATACTTGGTAAAGAAGATATGGTCATTATCAGGTGACCGCGAAGTGATAAGAGGATATGACAGTTACAAGTTTGCCACTGACGTGTCAGTCAGAATACGGCAAACGGTAACATTGTTAAAGCTGGCATAGAATAATGACTTTCTATTGGCTAGATGAAGATTTCCGGGCGGAAGCCTGTTACAGTTTTTGCAGATGTGACAATGACTCGAGATATAAGTAAGCTCTGACCGTAGGTCAGAACTAGAGGACTCATTATTGTTTTTGCCTTCGCAAGTTGTCAGGGATATGACCGATGACATATGTGTCATACATGACATACGTGTCATACATGTCATACATGTCACACCATGCCATGTCATGTCATGTCATGTCATATGTTATAATGACATACAGTCGTCGAGTATCGTCAGTACGGTCGAGTATGACATGTACAGTCATACTTTCTGTCATCCACTCACCATGAGTGACATCTGTCATCGAGAGGCTGATTACAGCATCTCGATGATGAAGCAAGACAGTTCTTGAAGAACAAACTGTTCCGAAGGGACGCGTCTTCGCTTCAAGCATGAATTGAACACCATGCGGGTATCATATGGCTAATTCGATCAGCCGATACTGTTGTTCACCCAATGCCCTCGGGTTCACAACCCGATAGTGGTAACGCTTGAGAAGCGTGGGGGCATTGGCGTATATGAGAGAGCATTGAGCTCAAGCAGTAGATTTCTGGATATCAGACTGCACTCATACCACCAAACTCTTGCGCGTGCTATTGTCGTTCAATAATAGCCGTGACATACATATAGCTCGCATAGCGAGCCCTGACATTGGTATTCTACTCGTCCACGAGACGAAGGAGGACACATAAGTGTGTGCAGTGCAGCAATAGATATATTGTATATTGTATATTGTATATTGTGTATGTAACAGGTTCGCGCATACATACAGGCGACAGCGATCGCACATATACGACCATATATCGAATAATAACATCCGCTGCAGAAGCAACATCGAACGGGAGTGCGCGAGGAATTACCGTCGCGAACGCATTCGCAATATCGCTCGCATAAATATCGTCAGAAATAACAGCGACAAGGTGTGTTCACTGTATACAGATCGCACAGATATGCTGTTATCATTCGCAGGGCTGGTACGATATGCGACATACGGACGCGCGAATGATTAAATCGTCATCAGTATGCATGATCCGTACGCGCGATGGCATTCGTACCATGCGATACACACCGGCGACATAAATGTTCACCACCGCAGCGACATACATCAGCGACAGTGATGATTCGCTATTCGCACTAATTGTTCAGTGCAGCGCACATACATAATTCGTTATTGCAAATGGTTTACAAAAATCGCTCGTCGACGCGCATACCATGATTTAGCTTGTCAAGATATGCGCACACCTGCTATGATTTCATCATGCTCAGAGGACGCGCGATGGGGGCGCATAATTCATATATGCAGCACGCTATTCAATATCTGTGATGCGCGCACATAGCATACAGAGATGATGTTTGTTCAATTACTGGCAAATGTACATACAAAGTTTGCAGTCGGACACATAATATGACATCAGATGAATATTGATGCTGTGCAGTCATATGTGTATGTACTATGCAGCATACATCATATATGCAGCATACACCACATATGCAGCATACACTATCCATACAGTATATACCAAGTGTATGCAACAATGCATATCACAATGCCATGCAGCAATACCATGCATCACAATGCCATGCAGCAATACCATGCATCACAATACCATGCAGCAATACTATGCAGCACAATACCATGCAGCAATACCATGCAGCATGATACCACCATGTTATACATTGACTGTTAAGGACGCACAAGCGAACCTTAAGATATGATATAATATGATAAGATAGCACAGGTGTTATTGAACAGTAACACGCGTGCAGCTTAAGAGCGGGTGATGAGTGCAGACTTCGTCCGAAGATCCTGCTGTAGCACAACGCTACCTCATCTATACCGAATGCCTCCCATCTCATAGATGGCACCGCTATTGGGTTGTGAACCCGAGGCATTGGTTGAACGACTAGTATCGGCTGAACGAATAATGCGTTCGCCATATGATACTCGCATGCTTGTTCAGAACATGCTAGAAGCGAAGATGATTTCTTCTCCGAACCATTCGGTACTTCAAGATAGCATCTTGCTTCGCCATTCTCGAGTCCGACATACGGCCTCTCGATGACATGTGTCATTCAAGTCTTACCTTGAATAAATGACAGATGATGTGACTTATCATCTCGATGACATGTACAGTCATAGTCGACCGTACTGACGACTGTCTGTCATTATAATATATGACATGACTCGACATGACATGGTATGACATGTCTGACAGGTATGACATATATGACATGTATGACACATGTGTCATCGGTCATAACCCTGACAGATCTCCCCTCTTAAAAGAGTTGTGACCTCTCAACGGGCATACCTTTGTATATGTCTTTGATGTCTTTGTTGTTGTTGCTTCTGCTGGTACCAGTCTTCTTACACCGATGTGAGGCGTCCCTCATGGTGTTTTTAGGATATTGGGGGGAACTGAGTCCACTTTAAACCCTCACCTTAGGCATTAGTCTTACACGTTCTTAGGATGTAGCCCCCTTTGAATTGCGTATCGTATTGCAGAGTGACGATTCAAGGTTCAATGAATTGCGATTCGTGATACAGATTGACGCTGGAACTGCGTATCGTGTTTCAGAGTGACGATTCAAGGTATCCGAGGTTTACGTTACGGATTATTTGCGCTAGCCGTCGACGCCTTTGCGAACGATGATCCCACGATTTCAACAATTTATAATCGAATGATTCTCGGTCTGATATATATAACTGATCGACGAACCGGTACATGTTTCCACAGTTATTATATATAGTGCACCCAACCCTTCCTCCCCTCCTGAAGACATCAAAGGAGGTTCACAGGCGGTCATGGGGAGCCCTTTGGATGTTTCCGGAGTTATTTCACCAGGGGCTTGTTTTAATGCAAACGGAGTGGCCCTGCTTAACGGAATTGGACTTATAATCTCCTCAATTTTTTTGTCCAGTACGCACGCTTTGACGAACATCTGTCGCGATGATTGAGAGTGGATTCGCCACGTACTAATGTGAAATTTATTTTAGTTATGTTTGTCAGGCATAACTTAGGATCACAACTCCGTCTACCTCAGTCGATGTCTCCGGTAGCTTCGGATGACTGGCCATAGAATCCGACGACTAACCACGGTCTTGGCAAAGGTAGCATTTAGCAGTTTTTATTTATCCACAGATATGATATCTCGCATGTGTGCGTATCTGTGCAAGGGTATGATTTTGTACAAGGCTCACTACACCTTTAGCAAGGAAGGATCAATTTCCCGCTTCTATGCAACATAATGATAAAACATTAAGTGCAAAGTATATATATGATCGACATGTATTAGTATATATTACAAGAAGTAAGGGCATCAGGCTTAATATAATGTTTAGCCTTCATAGGCAGCTATCATGTCTGCTGCATTGGTCAGCTCTGTGGCTTTGACCCAGGTGTCATGCTCAGGGCCGTAGCCTGCATATCGCACTAAGTAGTACTTGACACCTCTAGTGATCTTATCTGAGAGTATATGTGATATCTCAAACAGTGGTTGCCCTTCTTCGGTGATCATCTTGGCAGAGGCAAAGGTGCTTGGATCGAGTCGTTATACAGCTCTATTCTGGATACAGGCTGTACCGGATGGATACGGATATCGAGGTCTCCGAAATCTAACTCGTATGCACGCCCATGGCTTAGCACTTTGGATATAGTAAACGGCCCAATATATGGCTGCTTAAAGTGTCTGCCTGCCTCTGTCAAACCAGTCCATTGGATAAACTCGGTCCGTAAAAGAACTTTCTGCCCTACTGCATATTGCCGGGGCATGTGAGTCTTATTGAATCTGGCTTGGCTAATTTCTGCTGCTCGGGAAATGTTGTCTACCGCGTTGGCATGTACAGCCGAGTACTGGTCAAAATGATCTCGAATAGCTTTCTGTATTGGAACAGGAGCTTCTGGCGGAATAGTGATTGCCAGGTCATGAGGCGAAACTGGCTGCGCCATCGAGTCGAGATAGAATGGTGAATAACCAGTAGATGCAGAAACTGTGTTGTTAATTGCAAACTCCACCAGAGGCAACTTGTCCTCCCACGAATTGGCTGAAGTATCATTGCAACAACACCTGTGGATGAAAAAAGTTCTATCTAATCAGTTTATAAACCAGAGGATGGTGAATATCAAATCAACAAATTGAAAAGTACCTGAGGATATCCTCAATGAAGGCATGGCTCCTCTCATTGCCTGCATTCGACTGTGGATGGTGCGAAGACGTCATAGACAATCTCGTACCAGTAGATTTCCACAGTGTTTGCCAGAATGTAGAGGTGAATCTGGGGTCACGATCTGAGATGATGTTCCTCGGAAGACCATGGAGCTTGAAGATATGCTGCATATATATCGAAGCTGTATGCTGAGCAGTCCAGGTCATGCTGAAGGGAATGAGATGACAGCGATGAGAGAATTGGCACATTACCACAAATATAATGTCGTGCCCATTAGTGGTGACAGGCAGGTCAGTAATCCAGTCAAGAGATACATCAAGCCATTTTGTCTTAGGCACACAATATCGTATATGTGACTGACCATAAGGTTTGTGTCGCCTCGTTTTCTGGCGTTGACAAACGGGGCACTCCCGAATGTACTGAATGGCTGCCGTCGTCATTCCTGGCCAATAATATCGGCTACGCAGTAGATGAAGCATGCGATTTTTGCCTACATGACCAGAAATAGTGGCTGAGTGGCACTCATGAAGGAGAATGTGGCGAAGCTGTGTGATCTCACCGTCATCTGTAGGGACCTTGGCAGTAGGTGGAATGTACAGCTGTCTGCCATATATGGTCTTGCGATAGATCAACCCCTGAATGAGCTCGAAGCTGCTGACTGACTGTGTGATGAAGTCGATGATGTCAGCTTAGCCAATATAGTCTGTGCAAATGTGTCACGATCATACTGGGATATAATGATGTCGTGAAGCTGATGAGCTGATGAAGAAGATATAAGAGCAATGAATGTAGGATCTGTAGGTGGCATGACTGGAACCTCGGTGATGTCTATGTGTTTCAGACAATCAGTGAGTTCAAAGAGTGTAGAGATACGAGTGAGTGCGTCTGCAACCTTATTCTTCTCGCCAGAAATGTGCTCTATTCGGAAGTTGTACTCGGAGAGCTCATCCAACCACCTCGCCTGTTTTGGGCTTAGTGTGGATTTAGACTGGAAATAAACCAGTGGCTGATGATTTGAGCGTACTATAGTCGCAGGAGCTCCCAGCAAGATGTGGCGAAAGAATCGGAAGCCCTCCACAATGGCAAATAGCTCGATCTCAGGAATAGGCCAACGTCTCTGTGTATCGGAGAGAGTGACGCTGTGATAGCCACATGGCTTCATACCTTTTCCTTGATCCTGTAGTACCACTTGACCAACGTGTGTGCCTGATCCATCGACCTCCATAATATATGGCAGTTTCTGATCTGGAAGCTGTAGTACTGGAGCATTGCAGATGGCACTTTTGAGGTTATCAAATGCCTGCTGCTGTTCAGATTCCCAGACAAACTCTGCATTATCTTTAAGGAGACGATTGAGCGGCTCGGCAATCTTGGAGAACTTTGGTATGAATCTCCTAAATTGACCGACCATGCCCAAGAATGACCGAAGGGATGACTTGCCATCTTTAGCCATACGGCGTGGAGGCTGCTTTCCAACGGTAGGACCATAAGACACTGGAGACTGTATTGCCATGACTGCTCGGATTCTGTCTTCGATGATGGATAGGCCTGCTTCAGAGATGTGATGTCCGATAAAGTCTATGGATCTGACGAACAACTCCACCTTGGAAGGCCTGATGAAGAACTGGTGATCTCTGCAACGCTGGAGGAACTGTCGGACATGACTCACGTGGCTGTCAAAATCCGGACTGTATACAATAGTATCATCCATGAAAATGACAAGGAACCGATCGATGAAGTCGAAGAATGCCCGATTTCCTACACGTAGAGCTGTTGCAGGAGCATTGGTCAATCCGAAAGGCACAGCTGTCCACTCATAGGAACCGTATCTGGTGCGAATAGCTGTTTTGTGGATGTCATCTGGATGTATAGGGATCTGATGGGAAAACTGATTGAAGTCAAATCTGCTAAACCATCGTGCACCTTTTAGCTGTTCAAGAAGGGTGTCGTGTGGTGGCAATGGATACGTGTCCTTAATTGTGATGTTATTAAGGGCTCGATAATCACAGCACATCCTCCACTTCCCACCTGGCTTACTGTAGGAGCGAAAATGATAGGACATCCATATGGAGATGATGACGGACGAAGGATACCCAATTCGACATACTTGATGATCTGTCGTTTGAGCTCTTCCAGCATGGGCACTGGTACGGTACGAACTGGCTGCGATGGCGGCTTGTGCCCAGGTTCTATGTTGATTCGATGATAACCACCTTCAAACCGTTCTGGCCTATGACCAGCTGGAAGATCCTCCTGGAATATGTCTGAAAAGTCTTCCCTCATTTGATCACGTGCTGCTGTGATCTCTGGGTCTTCCATAGTGGTGTCTGAGTCTGCTGCTGCGAAGACCAGTTCGCCATTGACCTCTGAGAGAAAGAAGAGATAAGCTACGGCTTCTTCAGCCGAACCACTGGATCGAATACGACGTAGGTACTTTCTCATGGTGGTGGCACTGACCAGTTCCATTTCAGGAAGGCCATCTGAGCCTGGAGTCTGTTCAACTGTGGATAGTACTGTGCGAACACTGGAGCCTGATGAGTGCTTCCTAGTGATCGTCAGATTTTTGGACTGGAAGTCAATGTGTGGATTTCTCATTTCCAACCAATCTTGACCCAGGATGACAGTGAATGGTTTCATGTCAATGATGTAGAAATCCTCTGTGTCCTTATACTTACCCAGCGTGAATGTAGCATTGGGAAGATAGGATGTACATGGCAGTTGGCTTCCTCCAGCCAATCCCACTGAGAATGATGAGGAATCTGTGGGTGCTATACCAAGCTGAGCAGCGAACTGTCTGTCGATGAAAGACGATGTAGCTCCTGGGTCCTCTACCAATATATGAGTACTCTGTCCATATACTTTCCCTTTGTACAACAACAGCTTCTTCTGTGATTTCAGCTGTGCTGTTTGAGACTGCATCTCACTGTGCGATGTGCTCTGAGAGAGTGTCCATCTGCTGAAACTGCAATGTCAGACTGGAAAGGACTTCTTCTGAGATACTCTCAACCTGGCCACTTGCTTCAGTGGCATCTTCAGGCTGATTTACCTTGGGGGTGCTCTCAACAATGGTACCTGTGCAGTACCCTGAGAGTTTCCCTGAGGAGCTGGAGCTGAAGCTGGAATTGGAGCTGGAGCTGCAATTGCTGCATTGATGCTGTGCTGGCTCTTGAGCTCATTAACCAGGGTGTTGATCGTGTTGACGAGTTTACTAGACTCATTCTTAGCACCCTGATTCTGTTGCTGCTGTCTCCTGAAAGGATTCTGAGCTGGTGGCTTGCCTTGTATGGCTTTTCCATCTGGGGTCTTGGTGGAGAAACAATCCTTTGTGACGTATATAATAGTGAAACACTCTGTGTTTGGCATTTTGGTCATGCTGAAATCAGCACATTCATGACCAATATATCGGGCAACAACCCAAGAACTGTAGGGCAACAACGCAAGAACTGTAGGGCAGCAACCCTAGAACTGTATGGACTGCATGCTACATAAATGAGGTATTATGGCACTTGACAACTGCCTGTGGAGTTCACACTTCCTTGAAGGGGGAAGAAGGTGGAACCATATATATATTTTACACCTCATTACATAATGTACAGACATAATATATATACAAACATAGATATATATATATCACACACACATATCCATTTTATATTCCGATCTGGTGATTTATGATGGATTGCTTTTGATAAAACCACTGCATCCACAAGTAACGTTGAAATCTGTACAACGTTAAACCCACCGTCACTAACAAAGTGTAAACTCGGATGGGAAACTACATCCCAATGACTATAAGTTGACTATTGCTCAGCATTTACATCCTCGAGTAAGTGCGGAATGCTGAACTATATATATAACATATAACCTGATACCATGCTTAATAGCACATCATTGGATCAGAAGAAGATAGTTATAATATATATATATCCCACCTGATACACTTTGGCACTATAGCCGTACATAAGAGTGGGAAGGACAGGTGCATCGCTGTAGGACTGGTTGATATAGTCCCAGTACTGAAGGCAGAATGTGGCACCCGAATAACAGCTGATAACTGTTGGGTGACCACCATGCAAAACCTTCCAAGCGTAACTCCTTTGTCCTAAGATGCAAGTGAATTGTTCATAATATGTTGACATCACATAAAAGCATTCTGAGGAAACCCCTATATATTCATATGAGTTGTCATCACTACAAATGACATGGGTTTCGAATCGTCGAAATGAGTATAACTCCGATGAATTCATTAGTACAGAACAGCTGCTGAGATTATTCCTCCGGCTGGATTGCAATCATTCACAATCCCTGTACATTCCGGTGACAAAAACTTTTGCACTGGACTGATCACCACATTTGGTATAATCTGTGATATATAAATCATCAGAAAAAGCGTTGCAATCAGTACAATGCTGTCTAAAACTCACAAAGATGAGTAATAGATTTCCTCAGATGTAATAAATTGAGGCACAATATGAACTACGCTAAAATCGCGTATGCTCGGGCACTGTATTGTGACCTGCGCTAAGATCGCGTATGCATGGACACAATATGACTCGTGCCGATGACGTGGACACATTTCATACAACCCCCGGTACGAGCGGACAAGGTTGACTGCCACAACATTGCATCTAAAATCAATAAATCACTCGGAGAGAAGGTGTTGACATCAGTACAACACCATTATACATATAGTCATGAGGAATTTAAAGAAGACACAGTCCCTCCGATATTGACAAACATGGTACACATATCACCATGCTCTCTGATCATATATTTGATATCCCACAGCATACGATGATGGTAATAGCAAACCACTTCGCCGCTGGAGGTTAGTGTTGTATTTTATACAGCACATGCATGGGCACTATATGACCCACGCTGATGACGTGAATTCGGGCTGCATCCCAAAAACTGCGATGCACCTTCGGTGCAATGGGCTGCATCCCGAGAACTGCTGTCCAGCTTCATAGTAAGCTTCCACGTCATCACATAGAGGTCGGACCTCTGTTGTATTTAAACGGCGCTTGACAACCGCCTAGCAATACACTTCCTTGAGGGGGGAAGATGATAAGCTAAAAATACAACTAAAACCCAAATAAATAATAAAAACAAATAATAAAACAAGTAAGTTGCATCATCGTTTTTGTTTTGGTAATCGTGACTATATACAGTCAAACCATGCAGAACTCCATGAAGTTGGCACACATATGTATCGAACATTTCTAAGGTCATCAGCCATGACATACATATGAGCTTGATTTTGAAAACCTAGACATTTTGGCTATTACCCTTCGGGTGGCTTAAGCCACCCTAACAGCGATTAACGTTTTCAATTATTACGGGAGCTATCGGTACCGGAAGCTAGATTTCTTTTAGCTCAAAATGACGGCGACATTGTCTTCTTTAAGACACTATGGGCACTATTAGGCGAGCCCAAGTTCCCGGTGAGCAATTTTGGGAAGTATCCAAGAGGGTGCAACATTTAGTAAAATTTGAGCGATTTTCCCGGTTTTTGCATTCCCATGCTACTTCAACCGAGATTTTGAGGGTCAAGATGACCTCGGATCAAACTTTTGGCAAGATACTGCAGAAAGAGCAGCTCGAGATCTTGACAACACAGGTCTCCAAATTTTGAAAGCGTCTTAGAGGAAGCCCCCGGTGAGCTAATTAGCTTAAGGTGGCTTAAGCCATCTTAAGGAAAATTGGGAAATACCCACCCTACTTCAACCGAGATTTTGAGGGTCAAGATGAACTCAGATCAAACTTTTGATAAGACACTGCAGAAAGAGCAGCTCAAGATCTTGACGACATAGGTCTCCAAATTTTGAAAGCACCGCCGAAGAAGCCCCCATGAGCCCTTCAAGTTAAGGTGGCTTAAGCCACCTTAAGCTGCGGGTAATAGGCAATTTGTATACATCTGGTCTAGCATGTATCCAGACTAGAATTGTATATTGACTCGGTGCAAGCACTATAGCCTCTGCCACCGATGATCATTGAAAAAGGGCAACCATTCTTGATATTTCATACATATCATCTGATTGGATCATTAAAGGTGTCAAGATTACTCAATGCAATATGCAGGCTACGGCCTGAGTACAACACCTAGATAGGTCAAAGCCACCGAGCTGACCAATGCAGCATAAATGCTAGCTGCCTTTGAAGGCTACATAATAAGTCTATTGCCCTTATGTCTTGAAATGTATCCGTGTATTGGCATCTCTTTGAGGTAGTCATGCCTGCTGAATAAGCCATACCGGTCATCTTGTCTTCATTGATCATTACATATCTGATCATACCGCCATTGCACAAAGCCTATTCAGTGAGATTATTATATCACGAGGCATTTCAGTAGTGCGCATCAAAAAAAAGATACAGTGCAGCAGAGATCATCAGCTCTTCATCAGACCTTTTAAGGTTGAGTTGTTGGACAGATGTATTGATTTATCGAACACCACATATCAGAGGTCTATCCATCATGGACGACAGGGTCCGTGCAGTCATGGCTATTCAGCCTACAATATAGCTATCATAGCTATCCAGCCTATTGCACAACTGATGGCAAGCAGCCTCTACGCCGCATGACTAAAGATGGCAATCATTCCATGTGTCATAAAAACAGCCAACATATCACCCTATGACCCTAAAAAGGGAGTCATCTCCTTCAACAAGGGGAAGTGGGTTATGCTGTAAAATTGACCAATCTGATCATCATAAAAGTGACAGATTTGAGAAAATCGATTGAAACTTGTATTGAAAATGACTATTCCTTAAGATAAGGTATTGCACCTAAGAAAATAAGGGTTTCATCGTCTGAAATAGGAATGGAGTTTTACATCGACTCTAGTTCCTGAATCCAGAATTACATAGAAAATATGGTCTATCCTGTGCATATAAAAAGTACATTAGATTCAGATTCTGAGCATACAAGTGGACTTGAATGCACTCGGGTTTGTACTGAGTTGCAATTGTTCAAAGTTTTATTCTTACATCACTACTTATTTGTGGAATAGCATACAAAGGTATAAACCATCCACAAATAGATTGACATCATACTTGTGGTTTCATATCATTTTGGCACATAAGACACACATGCCTCATTGAGGAATTATAACTCTTTGAAAGCTCATTCTGGAATGTTAGAAATTTGTCGCCTTGTCCATTAGGCCACGAAACTTGGAAAAGGCCATGGCGGAAAATCGAACCCGCAATCTGCAGATGGTTTCCAAGGCGGGCTTCGCTGGCGCGGAGCTGGAGGGCTCAGGTCGCGGCTTCCTGGCAATCGCAGGATGCCAGGGGAAGGAGAGGTCAAGTTGACATACCGCTGGGGAGTCGCCCTCATGTTTCGCCCTGCACCAGGGGTGTCAACAGTCAGCACCCTTGGTGACGCCGCTCTTGCATGACGCAGGGGCGGATTAGGGCGCGGTTTAGGTACCGTTACAGCCTCCTCCAGGGAAGGTGTCACACAAGCGGTTCCAGAGTCCAGAGCCAGAGGAGTCAGCGGCTGACCCGGAGAGGGCGCCTTGTAGGTGCCCTTCCTTCGCCCCCTTGCCAGTGGTTCCAGTGGCTGCAGCACCTCTCGTGCTGCGCTGGCTGGCATGTCGTCCCCTTGTACGCCTGGGAGTCGACGTAGGCGACGTTGGAGGTGAGCGTCCCGTGTTGGCGTTTTGCAGCATGTTGAAATTAAGAGTGGAAAGGTGTAAATCTGACCGTTGGGGAAGTCAAATCTGTCCAATTTGGGCAAATTCCCCCAGAACACTCAGAAAAACATTTCATCGTAGCAGTGGAAGTCGTGGTGAACAAAGAAATATGCTTTCCAGAGTGCAATGCAGTTTTTGGTGGCCAAATTTCAAAAATTGAGTGTTGATCGGCAGTTTGGCTAATTTCTTGGCGGCCATCCCGGAGCAATCCAGACTAATTGGCCAGGTCCCAGTATTGGAGACTATTTTTTTCCTTCAAAGAATATAAAAAAAATAGAAAACTATCCTTCTGGGCTCCCGTTTCCTTCTATGTAGTCTGATGGGCTCAAATTTGTCTAATTTTGCTCTGCCGTGCCGGTTGGCCATCCCAATTTAAAATGTAGCGATCTATGAGGACCCAGGTCTCGGGGCCAGGTTCCAAACGACAAAAAACTATCAAGAAACGTCTGGAATTTTTGTGTCTACGTTAAAACTGTCTCCGAGGTCCTCTTTTCTCAATCTGGCACCTGCCACAAGCGGAGGGTGCTAAGGTACTAGCGGAGGGTGGTAAAGTGCGTGTCCAAAACTGTCGGCAAGCCATACAAGCGTTCTACGAGATGCATCCGGAGTATTACAACTTTGACATGGCGGAAACCCGGGGCCAGCAAAATGCAAATGGAGATATGCATTATGTCTCCCTGTCCAAAATCCTAGCGCAGAAACAGCAGTATGACGAACCCCAGTTCTGGCACATCATCGCCAACATGACGGGCCGCGTCATACAGATGTACATCAGCTGGCCGTTGGCGGGCATGAATTGGCCGCTTGACTCGGGTCCAACTCCAGAGGATTTCCCGAACAACGCGCCCTTCGCCATGGAGTTCATCTGCCCCCACGAGGGTGTGGTGTTGACTAGCCGCGAACCTCTACGGCTGTGGAAGCTGTTGGAGCATCCCTATTGCGCGGGGCATTACATGCGCATCCTGCCGGATAATGAATAGCGTGTTAGTAGGCGCATCAGGGGAAAGGGCGTGGCGCAGCCCCCTAGCAGTAACATTCGAACTTATTTTAATGCAGATTGCAAACAGCCCCATAGATACACTGCGATAAGAATGCACGCTAAGGGGTAGGCCGCACGCTATAGTACAGGTTGCTCAGGAGACCGCACGCAGTATCCATTTGTGCGCGAAGTCCGTGGAAGCTGGGAGTACGAATCCTGTGGTGTATTTCCTGCCTGCTGGAGGCTGCTCCGCTCCGCGCCGAATCAGGCGCGTGGCGCGTGCGGCGCTCTCCCCGGCGCCATGCCCTATGCTGCCTCATCTGCGGTTGCGAATCAGCGGCCACAGGGTGAGCAGCGGCGCTGCGAGTGGTGGGTGGGCAGGGATGGGCGAGGGTGCGTGTATTTCCTGCCTGCTTCACCGCCTACCCAGTTGACAGTTGCAGGTACCAAGAGGGCATGCTTGCTTGTATCACATACGCTTGCGTAACGTTTGTCATGCGCATGTGCAGGGGGGACAGGCACGAAGACGAAGCGACCCCGTCTGGCCGACTGTGATACCCATGACGGCGGCTAAACGGCCAGCTCCGGTGGGGCTCCTGGAACAGTTCAACGACCTGGCGCCGAAGATACACGCCGGTATATGCCTGAAGTCGGGCATGCACGCTTCACCCGGCGGGGAAGGGTGGCTTCAGGGGAACTTCGACATTCTCCTTGAGAACGTGTTTAACAAGTGCGCGGCTTTCCAGCTGCTGGCTCCTCTGAGCCAGGAGCACACGGTGGCCAAGGGCAAATGCAGCCAGTGGATCAAGCAGAAGATGCGCAACCTCAACAAGAGGTTTCAAACGCAGTGTGTGTCCCCTGCGAACTGCCGGCAGGATGTCCTCGGCGAGGCAGAACTATGCACCGCTTGTGCGCCAAAGGTAACGGCGAACATCACGGCCATGCTGCAGTTCGACAGGTTCATCGCCGGCAATCCGCAGTGTACGGGACTCAGGGTGACCACGCCCGAGGAATCCAACGTCCTCCGTGCGAGATTCCCTGGGCCGTGGCAGCAGGCTGTTGATGCCGTAGCAGGGGGTCCCCCGGGTGCATTTCACCCTGCGGTTGCGAATCAGCAGCCGCATACAGTGGCAGCTGCTGCTTGCGGCAGGGTGGCGACGCATGCACCGCAGGTAGCGGCGGATCCTGCTGGCGCCGGGGTGGCGGTGCATGCACCCCCGGGTGGAGTTCGCACTGCGGGTACGATGCAGGCACCGCAGGTAGCGGCGGATCCTGCTGACGGCGGGGTGGCGGCGCATGCACCCCCGGGTGGAGTTCGCACTGCGGGTACGATCCAGCCACCGCAGGTAGCGGCGGATCCTGCTGGCGGCGGGGTGGCGGCGCATGCACCCCCGGGTGGAGTTCGCACTGCGGGTACGATCCAGCCACCGCAGGTAGCGGCGGATCCTGCTGGCGGCGGGGTGGCGGCGCATGCACCCCCGGGTGGAGTTCGCACTGCGGGTACGATGCATGCACCGCAGGTAGCGGCGGATCCTGCTGGCGCCGGGGTGGCGGCGCATGCACCCCCGGGTGGAGTTCGCACTGCGGGTACGATTCAGCCACCGCAGGTAGCAGCGGACGTGCAGGACAATTTTCTTGCGGACATCGGAGTCTGGGTGAAGTACTTGTCTGAGTGCCCGTGGGTGACGTACGACCCTGCAGCACGTATATTCAGCGATGATACCAACCACATGACACAGTCGCAACTTCCCGAGAGCCACGCGATATGGGTCGGCGAAGTATGTGACGCGCTGAACCTCCTGCGCCCGTTCTTGACGATGGTTCCGGTCCCCCCTGCGCAAGGACGTCGACCCCAGGGCGCACATACCACCCAGCCCCGCACCCAGGAGTCGCGCCCAGCCCAGGCGCCGGAGCAGCCAACACACCTCAAGATAAATCAGGCCGCAGCACCGGCCCCGGGGGCATTGCCCACACCGGAGGAGGCAGTGAGCCCATTACCCACTATCATGACAGAGGCGGCGTTCAGGTCCTCCCTGGACGAGCAGTCCGAGGAGGATGAGGAGGTGGTGGCTCCCCAGCAGGCTCAGGAGGTCAGGAGGAGTCCGAGGACCAGTGTAACGTCGCCGCCATCCCTGGAAAAACAACGAGCCGGTAACATAGCCAGGAATATCGCTATGATGAGGGGTGTGATGGAGGCTAAGGGCGCTCTGTTCACCGTTGGTGACACAACACCGGAGGCAGCGTTGGCCTTGCTGCAAACCGTCACGGACGCGCGCCTTAAGGACCACCTCAAAGCGCTGAAGGGAACGGGCAAAAAGGTGAGTCTGACGATGAAAGGGAGCTTGTTTACCCTTCAGCAACCAGCGACATTTGCGGGTTACGCAGCGCTTAGCAAGAAGTCCTTGGACGCGCTCAACACGCCACTAACAAATGAACTCAGGCGGCGTGTGAACAGCAACCCGGAGCTGCGAGCTCTCGTGCCAGTCGCCACGCCAAAGAGCACTGCAGCTGAACCCCGGAAATCCAAACGTAACGAGGGACCGCCGGCTGCCGGCAGCAACAAGCGCAAGAAGCAGGCCTGCCCGGCTGATGCTCGGCAGGTTACTGTGTCAGGAGCAACAATGGCCGAGCTCCTGCCGATTTCGCGGAAGGGCGCGTTTCATCGCGCCGTCAGTGGCGGTGTAGAGTGGTTGGTGGCTGCTGGCAAAGCGGAGAAGCTCACGCAGTCCGCTGTCAAAATACTGTCGGGCCGTATGAAGACACAGCTCTGGGAGACGACCACGTACGGCGAGGAGTACTCAGTGGAGCATGCCTCCGGGACGTGGAGTGGAGCAATCGGCAAGACTGTCCATCGCATAACGGTGGAGGAGTGGTCTGAGGTGCACGATTACTACTGCACGGCGGTGGCCAGTGACAATGGCGCCAACCTGCAAGTCAAGTTGCCCGCGGTGCTCCTCGACTTCGCCATTTTTCATGCGGAGTTCGACGCGCACGCATTCAACTCGGCGATCATCCCGAAATTCGGCGAGTGCCGGGTCCCGGATGTGCACATCTGCGAGAAGGGACTGCTTTGGAGGACATCGACCGGGGAAGAAATGTGCATGTCCAACCTGCCGAAGTTGCTCAGCATGCGCGACACGGTCCCGCCGGGTTTACAAGTGGACGGAAATGCGGAGCCACGACCAGCCGGTGAGTGGGGCACGCCTCCCGCAGGCAGCTCGCATGCATGGGTTGTGACATGCCGATGCCTGCAATGAGCAACATGAGGATGAATGTCGAATCTTGCGCCGTGTGCACGCAGGTGTATCTGGTGACGCGTAGCCTGGATTGCAACCAGGGTAGATATCTTCCGCAGAGGTGACTCGGCCCGCATTGGGAATTTACTTCGGCCACATTTCGGCCCGTCTCGGCCCGAACCCAAAATTGCCCGCCGCAGGCGCAAAATTTTAATTTTAAGTATGACAATTTGTCAAAAATCGATAAAATTTTGGAAATTTATCGATTTTCCCCTCAATGCGACTCGGCCCATCCGCAACTTTTCCTTCGGCCCGCCTTCGGCCCGGGCCTCCGTGACACGGCCCCGGGCCGGCCAATCCCAGGAAGATATCTTCCCTGATTGCAACGCTGGCGATACCCCAAGCTGCTGGCTGACCAGTGTTCCTGAACCAGAAGCTTGAAAGCAGGCGCATACGACTTGTACCGCAGAGGAAACGCGCAACCGTGCAAGCCTCTGGCATGACAGCTTAGGATGTCAACCACGAACACCAGCTTCCGATTAATGCAGATTGTAGGCTATGCGAAGTGAAAGACCGTATGTGGCTAGAACAGACAATTTTGAACTGTATTGTATCTTTGGAATAAATCAGTTTGTGTTCTCCGACGGAAACACGCGGTCACTAAGCACGCGTCACGCTGCACACGCCATGCACCGAGCGACCGCCGCGTATCGATCGGGCGCTCACGCGAGGAGCAACGATGCATCTAACGAGGTGTCTGCCTTCATGATGCAGGTGCTGTCGGTGTCCCCCCCCACTCCCCCTCAACGGATGTGCTGCGTGCAGGTCGGTGACACGCCGGAAGGGGTAGTTTGCGGCAGGTATGCGCGGTGATGGCTGAACTGGAGGACGCCGTCATCCTGCGCAAACTGCAAAGCCTGCATATTGGGGGCAAGTCACCCAAAGTGTCACGGTTTGCTGTGGACATCGGATGGATCCCAAGCAAGGTCACAGAGGAGTGCAGCACGATGGCGCAGAAGAGCGCAAAGATCCGTCAGCTGGCTGACAGATTGACAACTCTCGGGTGCATGATCGACAAGAGGATGCGGATAACCTACGCACCGCCGCATGTGGGCCCCAGAGAGCTAGCAGGTGGGGGGGCGAGCCCGGTGGACGGCGCGCGGGGGAAACGGCGAGCCGGGGGGAAGCCGTCACGTGCCAAACGGCGCAGCTCCCAACCGCGTGTGATAACCGGCACGTGACCGACGCCCGCCTACTGGAGTTGGCGCAACGCGCTTACCGTGACATCAAGCGCCCAAGCATTCGCTCCATCTTCACCCCCGACGACTTGTGCACGCTGGGCATACCTGATCAGGTAGGGCGCGCCTCTTAAGGGTTCGCTTGGAAGCGATATGATATATGATATATAGCGAGGCTATTATGGAACGTTAATAGCTCACGCAGCGTCTGTGTGGATATGAGTGCAGTGCTTCTTCAGAAGTGACTGCTGTAGCCCAACGCTACCTCATTTTACGCAATGCCCCGCATCTCATAGATGCCACCACAATTGGGTTGTGAACCCAAGGCATTGGTTGAACAATCAGTATCGGCTGAACGAATAAGCCATATGATACTCGCATGCTTGTTCAGAACATGCTAGAAGCGAAGATGAGTTTTCTCCGAACACTTTCGGTTCTTCAAGACTTCATCTTGCTTTGTCATCTCGATGCCACAACCTGGCCTCTCGATGACAGGTGTCACTCAAGGTGAGTGAATGACAAATGGTATGACTGTACATGTCATAGTCGACCGTACTGACGACTGTCATAAATGTATGACGCGACTCGACCTGTACAGTCATGATCGACCATACTGTCGACTGTCATAATAATATATGACACCGACATGACATGACATGACATATGACACGTATGACATGTATGACACATATGTCATCGGTCATAACCCTGACAGATCTCCCCTCTTAAGAGAGTTGTGACCTCACAACGGGCATACCTTTGTATATGTCTTTGATGTCTTTGTTGTTGTCGCTTCTTGCTGGTACCAGTCTTCTTACACCGATTTGAGGCGTCCCTCATGGTGTTTTTAGGTTATTGGGGGGAACTGAGTCCACTTTAGTCCCTCACCTTAGGCATTTAGCCATACAGTCCTTAGGATGTAGCCCACCTTTTCGGAAATCGTATCGTTGAGTGACGTTCCAAGGTTCAATGAAGAGCGTTTTCGCGATACAATCCTACGCTGGATTACTGATTGATCCACACGTTATCATGTATGTGCTAGACGATTCAAAGCATCCGAAGTCTACGTTACGGATTATTTGCGCTAGCCGTCGTCGCCTTTGCGCGATCGATGATCCCACGATTATAACGAATTATATTCGAACGATTCTCGGCCTAATATAGTGCACCCAACTCTTCCTCCCCTCCTTAAGCTACTTTGGAGGATCCTAGGCGGTGATGGGGAGCCCGATTTCGATAATAAACGAACAAAGGGGCTTGTTTTAATGCAAACGGAGCGGCCCTGCTTAACGGAATTGGACTTATAATCCTTTACCGGTCTGCTCAACTCCTCAATATTTTTGTCCAGTACGCACGCTTTGACGAACATCTATCGCGATGAGTGAGAATGGATTCGCCACGTACTAATGTGAAATTTATTTAGTTATGTTTGTCAAGCACAACTTAGGATCACAACTCCGTCTACCTCAGTCGATATCTCCGGTAGCTCGGATGACTGGCCAAAAATCCGATGACAAACCACGGTTTTGGCAAAGGTAGCATTTAGCAGTTTTTATTTATCCACAGATATGATATCTCGCATGTGTGCGTATCTGTGCAAGGGTATGATTTTGAACAAGGCTCACTACACCTTTAGCAAGGAAAGATCAATTCCCGCTTCAATGCAACATAATGATAAACATTAAGAGCAAGGTTATATAGATGATCGACATGTATTAGTATATATTACAAGAAGTAAGGGCATAAGGCTTAATATAATGTTTAGCCTTCATAGGCAGCTATAATGTCTGCTGCATTGGTCAGCTCTGTGGCTTTGACCCAGGTGTCATGCTCAGGACCGTAGCCTGCATATCGTACTAAATAGTATTTGACACCTCTAGTGAACTTATCCGAGAGTATATGTGATATCTCAAACAGTGGTTGCCCTTCTTCGGTGATCATCTGTGGCAGAGGCAAAGGTGCTTGGATCGAGTCATTGTACAGCTCTAATCTGGAAACAGGCTGTACCGGATGAATACGGATATCAAGATTTCCGAAATCTAACTCGTATGCACGTCCATGGCTAAGCACTTTGGAAATAGTGAACGGCCCAATATATGGCTGCTTAAAGTGTCTGCCTGCCTCTGTCAAACCAGTCCATTGAATAAACTCGGTCCGTAAAAGAACTTTCTGCCCAACTGCAAACTGCTTAGGCATGTGAGTCTTATTGAATCTGGCTTGGCTAATTTCTGCTGCTCGGGAAATGTTGTCTACCGCGTTGGCATGAACAGCCGAGTACTGGTCAAAATGATCTCGAATAGCTCTTTGTATTGGAACAGGAGCTTCTGGCGGAATAGTGATAACCAGATCATGAGGCGAGAGTGGTTGCGCCATCGAGTCGAGATAAAATGGTGAATAACCAGTTGATGCAGAAACGGTATTGTTAATTGCAAACTCCACCAGAGGCAACTTGTCCTCCCACGAATTGGCTGAAGTATCGTTGCAACAACACCTGAAAATGAAAATGCTACTAATCAGTTTGTAAACCAGAGGATGGTGAAATCATATCATGAATCAACAATTTAAAAAATACCTGAGGATGTCCTCAATGAAGGCATGGCTCCTCTCATTGGCAGCATTCGACTGTGGATGGTGTGATGACGTCATGGACAATCTCGTACCAGTAGATTTCCACAGTGTTTGCCAGAATGTAGAGGTGAATCTGGGGTCTCGATCTGAGATGATGTTCCTCGGAAGACCATGGAGCTTGAAGATATGCTGCATATAGATGGAAGCAGTATGCTGAGCTGTCCAGGTCATGCTGAAGGGAATGAGATGACAACGATGAGAAAATTGGCACATTACCACAAATATACTGTCGTGCCCATTAGTGGTGATAGGCAGATCAGTGATCCAATCAAGAGATACATCAAGCCATTTTGTCTTAGGCACAGAATATCGTATGTGTGCCTGACCATAAGGCTTGTGTCGCCTCGTTTTCTGGCGCTGACAAACGGGGCACTCCCGAATGTACTTGATAGCTGCCGTTGTCATTCCTGGCCAATAATACCGGCTACGCAGAAGATGAAGCATGCGATTTTTGCCTACATGACCAGAAATAGTGGCTGAGTGGCACTCATGAAGAAGAATGTGGCGAAGTTGTGTGATCTCACCGTCATCTGTGGGGACTTTAGCTGTTGGTGGAATGTACAGCTGTCTGCCATATATGGTCTTACGATAGATCAACCCCTGAATGAGCTCGAAGCTGTAGCTGCTGACTGACTGTGATGAAGTCGATGATGTCGGCTTAGCCAAAATAGTCTGTGCAAATGTGTCACGATCATATTCGGATATAATGATGTCGTGTAGCTGATGAGCTGATGACGAAGATATAAGAGCAATGAATGTAGGATCTGCGGATGGAATGACTTCACTGATGTCCATGTGTTGAAGACAATCAGTAAGTTCAAAAAGTGTAGAGATACGCGTGAGTGCGTCTGCAACCTTATTCTTCTCGCCAGCAATGTGCTCTATACGGAAGTTGTACTCGGAGAGCTCATCCAACCACCGTGCCTGTTTGGGGCTCAGTGTGGATTTGGTCTGGAAATAAACCAGTGGCTGATGATCTGAGCGTACAATAGTCTCAGGAGCTCCCAACAAGATGTGGCGAAAGAATCGGAAGCCTTCCACAATGGCAAATAGCTCGATCTCAGGAATAGGCCAACGTCTCTGTGTATCGGATAGAGTGACGCTGTGATAGCCACATGGCTTCATACCTTTTCCTTGATCCTGGAGTAATACTTGGCCAACGTGTGTGCCTGATCCATCGACCTCCAAAATAGATGGCAGTTTCTGATCTGGAAGCTGTAATACTGGAGCGTTACAGATGGCACTTTTGAGGTTATCAAATGCCTGCTGCTGCTCAGTTTCCCAGACAAACTCTGCATTATCTTTAAGGAGACGATTGAGAGGTTCGGCAACTTTGGAGAACTTTGGTATGAATCTCCTAAATTGACCAACCATGCCCAAGAATGACCGAAGGGATGATTTGCCATCTTTAGCCATACGGCGTAGAGGCTGCTTTCCAACGGTAGGACCATAAGACACTGGAGGCTGAATTGCCATGACTGCTCTGATCCTGTCTTCGATGATGGATAGGCCTGCTTCAGATATGTGATGTCCGATAAAATCTATAGATTTAACGAACAACTCCACCTTGGAAGGCCTGATGAAAAACTGGTGATCTCTGCAACGCTGGAGGAACTGTCGAACATGCTTCACATGACTGTCAAAATCTGGACTGTATACAATAGTGTCGTCCATGAATATGACAAGGAACTGGTCGATGAAGTCGAAAAATGCCCGATTTCCTACACGAAGTGCTGTTGCAGGAGCATTGGTCAATCCGAAAGGCATAACTGTCCATTCATAAGAACCGTATCTGGTGCGAATAGCAGTTTTATGTATATCATCCGGATGAATGGGGATTTGGTGAAAGAACTGGTTGAAATCAAATCTACTGAACCATCTTGATCCCTTCAGCTGCTCTAGTAGGGTGTCATGTGGTGGTAGTGGATACGTGTCCTTGACGGTGATGTTATTCAGGGCACGATAATCACAACACATCCTCCACTTTCCCCCTGGCTTAGGAGCGAAAATGATTGGGCATCCATATGGCGATGATGATGGACGAAGGATACCCAACTCGACATATTTGATGATTTGCCGTTTGAGTTCCTCCATCATGGGTGCCGGAATGGTGCGTACTGGCTGTGAAGGAGGCTTATGTCCAGGTTCGATGTCGATTCTATGATATCCACCTTCAAACCGCTCTGGCCTATGACCAGCCGGAAGATCCTCTTGGAAAACGTCTGAAAAGTCTTCTCTCACTTGATCACGTGCTGCTGTGACCTCGGGGTCTTCCATTGTGGTGTCTGAGTCTGATGCTGCAAAGACCAATTCACCATCGACCTCGGAGAGGAAAAAGAGATATGCTACGGCTTCTTCAGCCGAACCACTGGATCGAATGCGACGGAGATGTTTCCTCATAGTGGTGGCACTGACCAATTCCATTTCAGGAAGGCCATCTGAGTCTGGAGTCTGCTCAACTCTGGACAATACTGTGCGAATACTGGAGCCTGATGAGTGCTTCCTAGTGATCGTCAGATTTTTGGTCTGAAAGTCAATATGTGGATTCCTCCTCTCCAACCAATCTTGACCCAGAATGACAGTGAATGGTTTCATGTCAATGATGTAGAGATCTACTGAATCCTTATACTTGCCCAGCGTGAATGTAGCATTGGGAAGATAGGATGTACATGGTAGTTGGCTTCCTCCAGCCAATCCCACTGAAAATGATGAGGAATCTGTGGGAGGTATACCAAGCTGTGCAGCGAACTGTCTGTCGATGAAAGACGATGTGGCTCCTGGATCAACCAAAATGTGAGTATTCTGTCCATGGACTTTTCCCTTATACAGCAACAGCTTTTTCTGCGATTTCAGCTGTGCTGTCTGAGATTGCATCTGTGCGATGTTTTCTGTGGGATTATCCATCTGCTGAAACTGTAGTGTCAGTCTGGATAGGACTTCCTCTGAAATACTCTCAATCTGGCCACTTGCTTCAGTGGCATCTTCAGGCTGATCTACCCTCGGGGTGCTCTCAACACCGGTACCTGCGCAGTACCCTGAGAGTTTCCCTGAGGAGCTGGAGCTGATGGAACTGGATCTGGAGTTGCATCTGCTGCATTGATGCTGTGCTGATTCTTCAGTTCCTTGACCAAGGTGTTGATCGTATTGATGAGTTTGCCAGACCCATCCTTAGCACCCTGATTCTTCTGTGGCTGTCTCTGATTCTGAAAAGGATTCTGAGCTGGTGGCTTGCCTTTGATCTGCTTTCCATCATTGGTAGTGGTGGCCCAACAATCCTTCTCGATGTGACCTGGTCGATCACAACGATGGCAAGTCTTATTTTGATTCTGTTTCTGTGATTGTCCTTTTCCTTTTCCTTTTCCCTTGCCTTTGCCACTTTTTCCTTTGTTCCGAACTTCCGATTCTGATTGGAGTTCTGGCTGCCACTCTGATTCCAATTCCGATTTCTGTTGGATCTGTCATATGGCTTCTGGCCACGTCCTCTGTCCTTATCCTTCTTGGCTGGACCTCCAGATGACTGCTCCTTCTGACCCCGATAGTGAAGGGTTTCTGATTGCTTTGAGTGAATGACGTAGTTCAAATCAAGCAATATCTGTGTGGTTAGTGACCACGACATATTATTCCTTTCTGTTTCTGTCAGGAATCGTAAATGAAACTGTCTGCGAAGTTCCGGATCTACGCTGTTGACGAATCTGTCCTTTATCAACACATCTTCCAGTTCAACTGCTGCCAGTGCAGCCAGTGAAGTGAATGTGCGTAGATAATCTGAAAAAGTCTGGTTTTCCTGTTTTAGTGACATTAGGTGTTTTTTAGCCACTGATCTTTTATGGGGGTTACCAAACTGTCTGAGGAAAATCCCTCTGATTCCTGCAAATGTGGCATCTGGTTGATTTGCCACGACCTGGAAATAGTGTCTGTCGTTATTCTGTATGAGAGTAAGAAACACTGTGATCAAATCCTTATCATTGACACCTGGATAAGTGAACTGGAAATATCTGTCCACTGTTTCCAACCAGACCTCTGCGTCCTGTCCTGATTTGAATTCCCTAGGTGGTGCCATTTTCACCTTGGGGACCAAACTGGGTGGAGCTGGTGGAGCTGGTGCTGGTACTGTATCTGCATCTGGATCTACAAAGACCATCGGAGGACTGTCTGCTGTATACTCTGCTTCTGGTGCCTGAGGCTCATTGGCAGGATCCTTGTACCGGCTCATATCTGGTTTCATGCGACTGATATTGTCATAATAGCCTATGTGGTCATATCTGGTTAGTGTATCGGCATAACCAGCGATCCACTTTGGAACCTTAAACCGACTGTATGCATCGTATGAACCAAGAATGTCGAAAAACCAAGTCGAATGATCTGGGTTGATATCAGGAACCTCATGCTCTTCCTCTTCGATAGTAACCATCTAAAAACAAAACACAGCACATAAAATACCTTCAGCTAATTGTCTAACTGAGTGTGTGTGATTTATATGTTATATATGGTATATCTGTATATTATGATGAGGTTATGCATGTACATATATCCACCTTCTTCCCCCTCAAGGAAGTGTGTGATACAGTGGCAGTTGTCAATTGCCAATACCTCATTCAGCATGCATTCCTTATAGGAATCAGCTGTTACAGTTTTAGGGTTGCAGCCCTACAGTCCTTGGGTTGTAGCCCAAGTATTATCATGTCTATGATGATTTAGCATGATATAATAATGCCAAAAAAACGAAGTTTTTCCAAATAATGGCGGCATTTTAGGGCATGTGTGGTTACAGTGGCCCTATTACTCAATACAGTGTTTAGGGTGTTACTTGATATCAGTAACCCTAATACAGGTAAAAAATAAGCAGTATAACGTTTTTGCAAAGATTTTTAAGCAAAACTGCATTCAATACCTAAGTGGATGTTAGGTGATTTTCAGAGGGTACGTTACACCCCTGACACACACATTCAAATATTAGGGTGTTACAGGGTGTTACACGTGTTATGTCTTTCAGGGATTGTTATTTGATAGATAAATATCCATTATAGCAAAAAAAATCAATCCCGAATTTGCAAAAGATTACACGTATTGTATTTTGACCGATTTTTCGTTACAGCCAATATGTTCACCCCTATATATTACACACCTAATATCTAGGGTGTTACACGAGATATGACATGTGTCATTATGATTTCCTCATACCTCAATAGGTATAAAATCATATTATCAAATAAAATAGGGTCCGATTTTCAATTTTCAAATCTATCGCAAACGGATTTTACCCATTTTGGCCGTTTTTGGCTATATATATATATATATCTCTGTGTGTGTGTGGACTGCAAAGTACAGAAGCACTGCAAATCACTTCACCTTTGCACATGACAAATTTCATGGCATAAAAGTGAATTATTCTGCATATCAACATCTGAGGTTGATCACATTTCTGGGTTTTACTGATTGAAACCCATGGAGGCAAATGCACTCTCTGGTGATATTTAAGATATATCAACTGTAAATGAATTCACAGTTGTGTCAGATCCTAAGATATATTTGGATGTATACAACGAGTATATCAAGTGATATCTCTATGTTCAAATACATCTGGACACTGCTAGATATAATCTGAGCAGTTTTTACACAACACAATGTTTGTGTGTATGTACGTCCACAACCACCTTTTGTCAATTCATGTATGGTTGCTGATCTGAGTTGGTACATGCATGTGAAGTGATCATCTGTATCAACTGTCAGAATGCAATGTAGTTTTTGTAGTTGCTCCAGCGATGATATGTGAATGAGACGCATGGACTGCACCCAACAGTTACCAGCTGTTTTTGGGTGCAGTATTTAGCCTTCGGGTCTGGAGATAACTCCATCCAGCCCTTCAGCATGGTGTCTTATCCTGTTCCCTTATGTATCGCCATCACTGACACTTCCACGCACATGTGTTTGGAAGTGGGATCTATGTATTATGTATTGATACAATACTTAATCATTACACTTGGAGTCAGTGTATTGTCAACATAATGAATGCTAGTGTTTGTGCAGTGTATAGTACTGCTGATTAGTACTTGTGTGTGTGTGTGTTTACTTACACACACTTTGCAAGATCTTTATGGATATCACAATATCCTAACAACCTATCATGCAGATTGTCAGCATACCACGTACTGATTACATCTAACATGATATATATAGTTTAGGGATTGTTGTAATTCCATGATAATCTCATTACGATATGAGTTGCTGATAAATTTTACATGAAGCTCAGGTGAGCATTCCTTCAAGTAATCCACCATAGAATGTACATGTTACCTGGAGAGCATCTCGGCTCCACCAGGGCACGACAAACTAATTATGGTGTTATGATTACTGTCAGGCACCCTTTGCAACATGGATTCTAATATAGTTTAGCATTCACTGCAATATGCTTATGCTCTATTTAATACAGCTGTTATCGTGATCAAGCTGTACATATAATAAGTATATAACATTTACAACATTGCAATCATTCAGAATAAAATGTGTGCATGATATAGAAGTATATGCACTGTGTATTAATGATTGCTGTAAGTGAAATGAGTGTATGTGTGTGTGTGCTGATCTGCACACACATGTTGTGCACAGATCACTGTGCTGCTGATAAGTATAATGCTGATGATCAAAAGTATTTGTGTGGTCATCAGAACATTGGAATCTGCTGCATGGTATAGTTGCATGGTATAATGATGCATGGTACATCTCGCTGCATGCGATGGATAGTATATGCTGCAAGTGTGCGTGTGTGTGTGTGTGTGTGATATGGCTACACACACAACATATAGTACACAGACATGTGATTGCACAGCGTCCATATTTATCTGATCTCATCTACTTATATGTGTGTGTGCGTGTGGCTACACACACAGCATATGATGCACACCCATATGATTGCAAACTTGTATGTAAATCTGCCAGTGAATGGATAAACATCATCTCTTATGTGCAAGCATCACAGATATTAAGTAGCATGCTGCAGATATGTATACCATCATCGCGCGTCATCCGATCATGATGAATCTAGCAGCTGTGTATATATCCTGTCAAGCAAAATCATCATGCGCGCGTAGACGAGTGATTTTTGCAACCATTTAAAATGACGAGATTTTGATGCGTACACTGCACTGAAAATTAGTGCGAGTAGCAATTTGTCTAAGTCGCTGATGTGCGCGCTGCAAATGGTGAACATATCTCTGTCGCAGGTATGTATGGCATATGATATGAATGCCATTTCGTGTACGGAACATACACTGATGACGATTTGTTCATCTGCGCGTCAGTATGTCGCATATCGTGCAATTTTGCGAATGATAGCAGCGTATGTATGCGATTTGTATGCTGTATGCACACCTCTTCGCGCTGTTATACTCTGACGGTGATTATGCGAGCGTAAGCGTTAGCGACGGTATCTCCTGCGCACTTCGTCCGCTGTTTATTCCGCAGCGAGTGTAGTTATGCGATATATGTCTTATATGTGCGACTGCGGGCGCCTGTATGTATACGCGATCCGCGAACCTGTTGCACACACAAAAATACAATATATCTCTATTTGCTGCACTGCACACTTAGGTCCTCGTTCGTCGCCTGGACGATTAGAATACCACTCTTAAGGGTTCGCTTGGAAGCGATATGATATATGATATATAGCGAGGCTATTATGGAACGTTAATAGCTCACGCAGCGTCTGTGTGGATATGAGTGCAGTGCTTCTTCAGAAGTGACTGCTGTAGCTCAACGCTACCTCATTTTACGCAATGCCCCGCATCTCATAGATGCCACCACAATTGGGTTGTGAACCCAAGGCATTGGTTGAACAATCAGTATCGGCTGAACGAATAAGCCATATGATACTCGCATGCTTGTTCAGAACATGCTAGAAGCGAAGATGAGTTTTCTCCGAACACTTTCGGTTCTTCAAGACTTCATCTTGCTTTGTCATCTCGATGCCACAACCTGGCCTCTCGATGACAGGTGTCACTCAAGGTGAGTGAATGACAAATGGTATGACTGTACATGTTATAGTCGACCGTACTGACGACTGTCATAAATGTATGACGCGACTCGACCTGTACAGTCATGATCGACCATACTGTCGACTGTCATAATAATATATGACATGACATGACATGGTATGACACGTATGACATGTATGACACATATGTCATCGGTCATAACCCTGACAGCGCCGGAAAGGATTACAAGGGAAGGATTGACGTGCTCATATGCCGCATGCAATCTCTGGGAGTTCAGTTTGATCAAAGGCACCGGGTCATTGCCATCTCCGCTGGCCACCAGATGGAGGCGGCCCCAGTGTTTGTGGAAACAGCGGATGATGATTCTCAGCAGGCGAGGATACCCAACAAGAGAATGCGGTATACCCTGGTGGGAGGAGCCGGCGCAGATGGGAATGACACGAACCACGACCTGGCGGACGCAAAGGCCGTGGGATATATGGGATTGAGTCATTGCGAGGAAGGGGGGTCGTCAGATGCCCCCACCCCAGCCGAAAATGCATACTGGGAGGAGGTGTTGGATTTGCCGGACATCCCGGAAGAAGACATCGTGGAGGATACGGACGAAGGTGGTGATGCGGAGGCGGACCTCCTCTCCATCCCGGACTTTCTTTACGATGTACAACATGAGCAGACCCCCAGAGGCCACCAGAGCCATCCCTTGTGACAAGGACTCGTTCAGAAGCTTGCACACAGGCTGGACCTGCGCCATGGCGGTGAGCTGCTCTTCCGTAAGGCCACTGAGGATCTTCTTCTTCAACAGCTCGTATGCTTTGGCCTCCATGGTCCCTGCGTGTAGCTCGCCCCTCTCGCTGAAGTCCTTCACCCCGAAGCTCTCCTGGACAGTGGCCGCTGCAGCAGTGACGCGCACCGTGGTTCTCCCCTTCCTGGGCTGCTCCACCATGTCCTCCGGCATCTCGTCCAGAGGAATCTCCTCCTCATCGCTGTCGTCGCCAGACTCCATGCCTGGGCAGTCGTCGTCTTCGTCGTTGTCGTCACCCGACTCCATGCCTGGACAGTCGTCGTCCTCGTCGCTGTCGCGATCATTATCTCTGCCGATGCCCTGACAGTCTGCTGCTAAGGCTGCTGGCATGGGGAGCTGATCGGTCTCAGCTAGCTCCACCAGGGTTTCCACACCCCTGGGAGCTGTTATCCGACCCTCTGCCACGAGTCCAGCAGCTAGTTTACGGAAAGCCGCTCCTAGACTCTTGATCACGGAAGCCATGAGCTGCACCTTCCTCTGCATCTCGTCCGCCGCAGGCGCCATGGGCACCTGTGCGTCGGCCTCGTACTCTTCAGGTGTCTTCACTGGGTACTGGAATATCCCGGTTCAAGATATCAGACAGTCAGTGAACCAATATAGATAAACTCGCATAAGAAATAAACCCTAAGCTAGATATACCCGGAACGGTCACGGAGTCTGGATTCACGGCCATGAATCTGAAATTCCCGGCCGTGAATTCCGAGGAACGGTCTCGAGTCTAGCTACCTGTGACACTCGGTGTGTCACAGCACGGGCTTACGGATCAGTCACAGGTCCAGTGTTGGCTACCTAGGAATCTGTCATAGGGGCCTGCACCGGGACTCCCGGTCAGGGCTGCCTATACAGATTTCAGCACACCACCCCAGCACTGTGGGTGGTGACTGACAGGTAAGTCAGAAAAGTCAAGATAAGTTAGGGTAGGAGCTAGGGTGACAAACCTAACTGCTAATTCAACTGTGCCATTCTGATACACAAATTGAAACCCTCTAGCCGGCACAAGTGCAGAAATATACAGGTACTCAGGTCCTGCTAAACTACTGAAAAGCACTGTGGCAGCAAACCAGATTGAAGATTGTAGATGTCAAAGTAAAGCATAAACCAAATTGAAGACCATGTTGAGGTCAAAGCACATCTCAGTACACCACCAGAAAGTGGTGCACTGCCAGAGCCAGAAGTAAAGCTACTCGGGGTCAAAGTCCAGAGGAGCACCGTCACCACAATGTCCACGGTAGTAGCTTGCAGCACTGCTCTCCAGTGGGTCAGGCGGCCGGTGAACCACCGTCGCAGCACCCAGGGAGTGCAGTACTGCACCCAGAGTGACGGGGTCCAGCTCGGATATACCCGGGTAGATGCATAAGTCTCCCCTGCACAGCACAGGCTGCGGTGCAGCCCGACCCGATACCTGTACAGAGTCGATGTCATTGGCCGCCGTGTAGGCGGCTGCCCCCACACCCATGATCGAGATGAAAAGAATGAGGGAGACAAAGTAAGGAAAACCCCACGGGCCCGCGTGTGCGGGGAAGCCCCATGGCGGCTTGCCACAACCGTAGGTGCGGGAAGCACCACCAGACTCAGTCACGTGGGCTGCGGGCTCTGACGCATGATTAGCCGAGATGGCCGGAGCCCGCGGCTTGACGGCGAAGCTGCCGTCTGCAAAATCCTCGTAGTCGTCGGTGTCGTAGCCGGTCAAGTCAACCGGCTCAACCGCGGAGTGGTTGGCAGTGTCCACAACCCCCGCGAATTCACCGCCGGACTTCTCCGTGGTGGTCACCCGCGTCGATTGAAGGGACACGGGCGGGCCGTAGCCGTAGAGCTCCAGAAGCTCTTGCTCATTCTCCAAGACAGGCATAGCAGGGGCCGGCACGGCGGATGCCGATGCCGCCGCACCACCTGCCGGAACCTGCTCCTCCGGTGTGATACCTGCGCTCGCAGCGTCACACACCAGAGCCGAAGCCTGCGTCGCAATGCCCGCAGGCGGCGGGAAAGAGGCGTGAGTGTAATGTACCTTAGGCTCTACCGCCGCGTTGACCTCCGCCGCGAGGTCGTCCAGCCGCTGCAGGATGTCGTCACCGGACGTCCCCGCCACCGGTGTCACCGTGTCAACGGAGAAGCCGTAGGCCGACACGTCGATGCCTCCCACAACGCCCCCGCACAGCACCGCTGGCGGACCGTACACCGTCGCCGCGCGGGCAAAGGCCTCAGCTCCATCATCCGCCGCCTCCTGAAAGACAGCACACATGGCGAGGGCATGCACGCCCTCCGCATCCTCGTCGTCGATGGGGATACAGAAAGCCGCGGCCGAGGTGGGGGAATGTTGGCGACCGCCAAGCGGGCAGTCGCGGTAGAAATGATAAAGGTCCTTACCAGTCTTCTTGCAGCGGGTACACAGCGGCTTAGCCCGCTGCTCGTCACGATCGTAGCCCACCGCCGGTGGGGATTGGACCCCCATGCGGAAGCCCCGCGGTGACTGCCCGCGCTGCTGCTGCCGGCGCTGCCCGTGCTGCCGCTGCGGCGGATCCCGCTGCTGCTGCACCACCGGCGGAGCCGCCCCGCACTGTCGCCGCACCAGCTCGGTCAACTCCTTGATCTTGTCCAGTAGCACCTGGTGCTCGCTGCCGGTGAGCAGAGCCGACGCGCCACCACCTGCGGGCTTGGCCACGATGGCCTTCCCAACGTCCGTCTGCGCCCACGCCTGATAAATCTCTACAACCAGAGAGCGCAGAGCACCGAGGGAAACCGCCGCGAGATCGGCCACCATGGGGTAACGCACCTTGACCGCGGCGTAGAACACCGGGTCAAGCCGGCTGTAGAGGCTGAGCTTCCTGGTGGCCTCGGTGGGGGTCCAGTCGGCGGCCTTGTTATCCCGCACCAAACGTTGTTCCCGAGCCAAAATCGGCTGCGGGTCAACGTTTGCGGGATAAGTAAGCGCGGCATGCTCCTGCTGGAAGGACTCCCGCAACGCCACTGGTACGCTGCGCTTCACGATGTCCACCAGCGCACGCCGTCCATCTCGGTCGGCAGACGCGTCCGTACCCGTAAGCCAGACGTGGGCGTTGCTGTGCTTCTCGATGATAAGCCCAAGCACGTCGTACAGCAGGGCGTTCACCTTTCCCACCACCAGAGCCTGGGGGTCGTCAAGGTCGAACGAGACGAGGTCCAGCCCAGCGGACTCAAACTCCGTACGTAGCTGAACCACCACATCGGAGAGGAGACCCGCGTCAGAAGTGCCGCTGAAATAATGCTTCTTGTCGCCAAGGATATCCTCGCGGATACCCTTGGCCCATGTCCGATGGAGCCGCCCCTTGTAGACCTCGTCCACAAGCTTGGACTGCTCCTGTAGATACTTCCTCGTCGCAACGTCGGCGTCGGTGTTGGAAGTAGGGTCGGGGTTCGTAATAGCCGGTGATTTGGCCGTCGGTGTGTTGCGAACCGCGTCAGTGAGCCTCAGCGAGGCGTCGATGTCGGAGTCCCTCGTGAGGGACCGTTTTGCTCGTGTGGAAACACCCATAACTTTGAAAGCCTGATGGGAGGTGGTACGTCGGGGCGCGTTCGGGTAATGTCGTGGGGAAGATGCGACGCCACAGTTACGGAAGGAGCGGTAGAGCCATGCGAGCGAGGGGCACTGGAAGACGTTGTCGAGGTCGAAGGTGCTCGAGCCACCAGCCCAAAAATCGGCAGCAAGCGGGATCAGGGCAAGCGTAATACCGTAAATGAACATTGCGTCGACTAGGCCCGGTCCAGGTCGAACCCCCACAGCCGCGGCTCAAGACGCTCACCGCAAACAGCTCATCTCAAAATTCCCGTGAGCCCCCAAACGCGCCGTCGCGCACCACCTCTCCAAGCGGCTGCTTTAGCCAATCATGGCCAAACTAGCTGTGGAATATAGCGTGGAATGGGTCCACGACCTACTGGAATATCCCGGTTCAAGATATCAGACAGTCAGTGAACCAATATAGATAAACTCGCATAAGAAATAAACCCTAAGCTAGATATACCCGGAACGGTCACGGAGTCAGGATTCACGGCCATGAATCTGAAATTCCCGGCCGTGAATTCCGAGGAACGGTCTCGAGTCTAGCTACCTGTGATACTCGGTGTGTCACAGCACGGGCTTACGGATCAGTCACAGGTCCAGTGTTGGCTACCTAGGAATCTGTCATAGGGGCCTGCACCGGGACTCCCGGTCAGGGCTGCCTATACAGATTTCAGCACTGGGAAGCCCCTCATGCGTTGAGTGCTGCCCAGGGCTACCGCCGGGGCTGCTGTGAGCTCGGACTCAGCACCCTTGCACAGTGTCTCGGGGAGTGCCCCCAAACCCAAGGTGTCGAGTGCGCTGGAGAGTGCTTCTTCACCCATCTCCTCGGCCGTTGCTGAGAGTAAGTTGGTTGGAGAGCCAGATGGCGCTCCTGCTCCTGCGCTGCCACGGTGGTGCACATGTGTATCGGCGATGTACGTCTCCCTCTCCGCGACGCGCGCTGCGACTGGCTCCTCGTCGGAGCCCTCGTCCTCGGACAGTACCTGCGATTTCACACTGCCCGCACGACTGACAGTCTTCCGGGCAGCCACCATGCCCTGGTACTCAGCCTTCAACGCTTCAGGGTTGCCAGTGGCGCCCTTCTGCTTGTCCTCTGGTGTCTGCTTGGCTCGGTACTTGTCTTTCTCGTCGTTAGGCAGCTGCTGCCAGTCCGTCACCAGGATGCCCCAGTCGGAGCTCTTGAAGCGGTTCTTCAAGTTGTACATGCGCAGGGCGGCATTCTCCGCGTCCCACCACTTGCTGGAACCAAGTCTGCTCTCGTGGAACCCGGCAGGCATCTTGACGTGCTTGTAGCCGCTCCTGCACTGCTCAGGATCGGACTCGTGCCAGCCCCCTCCGAAGCAGCGTAAGCACTTGGGCTTGTCGTTTGTGCGAGTGCCCTCCGCTGGCGGCGGCGTCTTGTTGTAGGAGGGCTTCTTGGTTCTTTCGGCAACGTTCACCTCCTTCTTCATCTTCTTGGAAGGCGGTGTCTCCGCCTTCTTGCTGCTCTCTAGCTCGCCTGGCTGCCCTTCCCCAGCGGACTCAATCTTCTTGATCGAGTTCTTTATTGCCTTGAGGTCGAGGCCATGTTGACGAGCCTCCCAGGTAGAGTACTGGCAGCCACACCGCCTGGTAATCTCCTGCAGGAAGGTGAGAATCCAGGACTCCGCATCGCTCTTGAGCTTGTCCTGAACCTCGACGATGGACTCCAGGTCCTTCCAGGTCACCCGATTGGGTGGCGGGAACTGTGCCCTCAGCTGCTCCTTCACCCGTGTCTGGAAGATCTTGATGCGCAGGTTTTCTACGCAGTCCTCGATGAAGGTGCGCAGCTCCTCGTCGCGCAGCACCTTCCCAGTGTTGAGCTGCATCTCCCTGCGTTGACATATCTTCATGTATGTTAGCCCATCCTGCCCCACCTCTTGCGGCTTCTGTGTCAACAGATCAACTTTCTCTTGCGTTCCCTTCATCATGAACTTATTGTCAAGGGCAGCGATAAAACCCCTGAGCGCGTAGAAGTACTGCATGTCACGGGTGCCATCATGTCCCGTCAAGCCTTTCAGCGAAGTTCCGTCAGTCAGATAGTCGTTGGAAACTTCCCCTTGGGCGTCTTGGTTCGTCACTGGCCTCGCTATCACCCACGTGGTACCAGCATTCATTTCATTGAAGGGGGGCCTAGCACACGGGATGGTACCCTCGAGCGGGCCATGTTCACTAGTGTCCTTGAGGACTCGGTCCATGTTGGAGGCCACTACACCCCCTTTCTCATAATTCTCACGCCACCAGCTGAGAGTTTGCGAATTCTCGCCAGCCAGACATGCAGGGATGATATCCCACAGTGTTTCCCAGTCAGGAGGTGTCTCTCTCAGGGTCTTGATCTGCGCGTCGGTGAGCGTGCCAGTCACGGACCTGAGCTTCCTTCTGATATTGGCGTTGTGCTGCCGCACAAAATTCTCGCACATGTTGGCGAACTCCCTCAGAAACTTGGGACGGTCTTCCTCCTTGGTGCCCGTGTAGATGGGCAGCGTACCAAGGTTGAGGCGCGTGGAGTCAGTGTACTCCATTTCCTCCTCGAATATCACCAACGGCTCTTGGGCTTGAACCTGAGGTTGCACTGGTGCTTGGGCTTGGACCTGAGGTTGCACTGGTGCTTGGGCCTCAGGCTGGCCTCTGGCAGCCCCTTCCTCTTCTTCCAGCTCTGTGAAGTGCTGGCTCACCCGTATCGCTCTCTGGGTACGCCTCTCTGCCCTTTGCTGTTTCTGACGGTCAGTACTGGATTCCGTTGCTATTTTCCCGGTGGTGAGGAGATGCTGGTGTGAAGGCTCTTTTCACTCCACACTTCCAAGCTTACCAGTACGGATAAATCCGTCCCTGGCTTCACCTTTCAGTGCTTTGCTCTAAGTAGCAATCACTGTCAGGATAATCTCGTTCATAAATGGTGTGCAGAGTTTCGTCTGTGACTTGACCCTGTCCTGCACTGCTTCTTCTAGATGGTCAGCAAGGTTGCCTCAGCCCTCAGTGTGCCTGGTCAGTACAGTAACTCGGAAGAATGCCAGCATGAGTCAAGTTGTCGCAAAGAACGCTGTCGTGATGGTGGATACTGACAGCCCTGTTTCGCTCTACGCCTTCAGGCGTACCAGTACGGATGAATCCGTCCCTGGCTTTACCGTCTGGTGCTTCGCTCCAGCAGGATGTCACTCCCCGAAATAGCACAGCATACCATTCTCAACGCTGCAACCATAGTGGACAATAGGCACCCGGTTCCGCTCTGATCGCTGTCGCTGTACTTTGCAAGACTGGTGAACTTCGAGTGCCACAACGGTATGTTTCCCTCAACCTCTTCCAAGGCTTACCAGTACGGATAAATCCGTCCCTGGCATCACCATTCAGAAGTCTCGTTCTTCAGGACTGCTGTTGCACTCTCAGAATTACAGACGACATGTCTGTAATATGGCTCATTTTTGTTTTGTAAAAGACTGTTAATCACAGTTCTGACACTATCGCACAAGAGCAAGTTCCACAAATGTATATCTTTACAAGCAAAAGAATGCTGTATCTCATAAATTATATCATAACACTGCTGTTTTCGCGGTCTGAGCGAGTCCTGGCTATTTTCGGAATCACTGTTACGAAGGCAAAACAAAAATGAGCGTCTGCCTCACCCTTCCACGCCGCCCTACTTATTCTCACTATCTCTGAACAAGTGTAACACCCGCTTATCTTTCCGTATCTCTTCACTGTCATAACTCCTCACGCGTACCGTACTGCGCGTGTCATATGTTCGTCACAGAGACTGCTACAGCAAGTGTCACAACCCGGCTAAGGTACACGATAAGCCGTGGTTTGTGACACTTTAATGGTAGTTTGCTTGTCGGCAAATGATGAATTAATGGTAGTTTGCCGTAGGCAACTTGTAGTGTGTAGGCAGGCCGTGTACATGCCGCTTGACCCTTCATAATATTGCATGTGAACATCGTTATGTAAATTCGGTCGTTTGTTTTATGCACACCTCGACTTATGATGAAACCGATGTCGCGTAGGGACTATTATCAGTTATTTTCCCGTGGAAAATGTGATATATTCTTAGGACGGAGGATTCTCCACCCCCCCTCTCCAAGGCATGGTACGATACCCAACTTTCCCGGATATTGGGTATATCGACATCATGGCATGGTAGGGGGAGAGGGGTTAAATTTTCAAGGTTGACAAATCGCATCAAGGCCAACCACTTCGCACCTCGGCCTAAGTGCACGCCCAAGCCACCATGCAACTATACAGCTACCTCCTATGGATATGTGTCAATGGCAGTCGGTGGCGCAAAATTCAACCCGGAGATTCATTACCGCCAAGTGTAACGGGTGTCCCATCCCCCATCGCCCGAAAGCCAAACCACTGGCGGGGACGTTTCGTGTTTATTTGTGCTTCGAGTGCACTACACGACCGATGGGAGCAGGGTTACCGGATCCAAGACATGTGCAAGTGAGGAGCCAAGTAAAAGTGTCCGCTGATATATCCTAGAGAAAATATGGTAGTTTTTCCATCACGATTTCGCACACATGTCATTTGCCTTAAGAATTATTATGTCAACATACTATTGGCATTTTAACATTATTTTCTTTGCATGTTGAGAACTATTGTTATTCACACCAAAACCTACAATATTTTGATGTGTACCATGGGAAAATGTATAGGCACCATATATTGAACATAAACCATTGGAATAATGGCCGCAAACTGATCATAAAAGCACAGGCTTTAAAAAAAAAGGTGTATACGTTGAATCCAACAATACTATTCATCTCGCTAAAAAGGGACCACTGATTCATCACACATAAATATGCCATGACTGCCTCTGCTGGAACCTTCACAAAAGTATGCCTCACTTATGGTGGATAACCTTGAAGGTTAAATTATTGCTTATACTGCATTTCAGACTTCTCGAAGGCAATAGTAGGGAAACCCTTGGCAAAATTCTCGACATCGTCCCTGAAAAAAGAAACATGTATTAAGCCACGCAAGCAAGCAAGCAAGCACAACAAAGCCAGATACAATAAAGAGTCGCGGGGGCAAATGCACCTCAGCTGGACGAGTGCTGGGAACTCCCGAGTGTTTACAGCCTCACGGAAGTCCTTAAGCTTTGGCCCAACTTCAGCCTTGATGTCTTTGGTAATGGAGACAGCACGGTCTATGAACTCTGCCACCTTGACAAAATCGCTCTGTGCAGCATCCAGACCCAGAATCAGTTTCCAACTATCGCACCAAAAAAAAGACAAGGATCGAACTCGAGCACTAAAGTCCAATCGGCTCACCTCAGTGAAACCCCGGGTGGTCAGAGCAGGCGTGCCCACGCGAATTCCACCAGGCACCATTGCACTAACATCGCCAGGCACGGTGTTCTTGTTCACAGCAATGTGCGCAATCTCCATCACCCGCTCCACACGTGATCCGTCGACACCTGGAGCAAGCAGCAAAGGGCAACTGATCAAGTTTGGCCAGACACATTTTCTCAGACATACACCCAGATAGAACTCTAAGAGAAAAAAGGAACCCGTGGTGAAAGGTTCTTGCAGCAGAAGCAAAAGTGCACTGTACCTTTGGGGCGAAGATCAACAAGGACCAAGTGGTTGTCAGTGCCGTCGGACACCAGCTTGTACCCCAGCTTTGTGAGTGTGTTTGCCATAGCTTGGCAATTCTTTAGAACTTGAGTCTGGTACTCCTTGAATTCGGGCGATGCTGCCTGCTTCAAAGCCACGGCAAGGGCAGCAATGGTATGGTTGTGTGGCCCACCCTGAAGACCGGGGAAAACGGAGAAGTTGATTTTGTCTTCAATGTCATACATGATTTCTTTTCCCTTCTTGTCCACCTGTAAACAAAGCAGGCAAACAAGAGCCTGTAAACAAAGCAGGCAAACAACAGCCGCTCCTCCTAAGAACACCTGCGATAGAGCACGTGCATGTGACGAAGTTCACAACAGTTACGTGGCTATCAAACGTCAAGAGGAATGGGCCTAAATAGATTCTATCCTGAGGTGAGCAGTGTCACACAAGGTTTGGGGTTGGGATACCTTGCGAACACCCTTGCGGAAGAAAATCATGGCACCGCGAGGACCGCGAAGGCTTTTGTGGGTGGTCGTGGTCACCACATCTGCATAGTCGAAGGGGGTCGGGCAAACGTCGGCTGCCACAAGGCCGCTGATGTGAGCCATATCTGCAAGGAGCCATGCGTTTTGCTTGTCGGCGATCTGACGCATACGGGCATAGTCGTACCAGCGTGCATATGCGGATGCGCCAGCAACGATCAGCTTGGGGCTGTTGCACAAGCAAAATACTGGATCTCAGAGACGAAAATAGTAGACTGTGGTAGAAGGTAGTTGAGTCTTCCTTTCAAGTTGAAAGCACCCGAGGGTACAGAACATGGAAAAGGTGGTAGTCTGAAAAACAGACTTTCCGGCGGCACAGCATTATACCGGGAAGTAAGCGACGGCAGCCACATAAACTTTACACACACTCACTAAAAAAGCGGTATGGACATTTTGCTTGGGAATAGCAAGCTACGCAGGGAATGAAAAAGAATAACCGAAAAGACAACGGTCGTGGAAACGTGCTCACCGGACGACACCCGCGGTCCTTTCAGCGCCGTCATAGTCAATGTATCCAGTCTCCTCATTCAAACGATAGGCGAAAGTCTCGTAGAAAGTTGAAACCGCAGAGATCTTCTTAGTCTCGGTTTGATATCCATGGCTGCGAAACAGGCAGACCGAGCCACGGATAAATCTAAACGTTGCACTAGTACGCCTTACTAGTCCTCAAGATCCCACGCGAGACCTGCCTCGGTAGTGGCAGGTTACTATATTTGTGGCACTGAATGCTCTTGCTGCTCTGGGGTTGCATCTTACCACCCATTTGCTATTGGCACACTCTGCTAAAAGACGACCTTCGCAGGGCCTCGGGGCAGAGCTGCTGAAAACAAATAAGAGCAAACGCAGCGATTGGGATATAAGCGGGTAGACAGCGGCGCTACTTCAAGGGCAAGCAAAAAGAAAACTTTGACAGGGTCGAGTTACCTGAGATGGCCGCCGTGAGGGAGGTCTAGCGCGAGGATACGGTCGTGAGGGTTCAGAAGGGCGTTGTAAACTTGAATGTTAGCAGGTGAGCCAGACAGAGACTGCAACAACACGCAAGTTGTTAACGCTGGAAGTATGAAAGGACGAACGAACCAGCCGAGAAGAACGTCCGCACATTCGAAAATATGAACACCTCGTGCAGCACTTGACAAAAGTTCACGGTGCTTTGAACACGTTACCAGTACACTATCGTCGTACACAGCAAATATTACAGTAAAAACATACCTGAACATTGACACCCCACTTGGCGGGGTCCAGGCGGAAGGCCTCCAACGCGCGCTTCTGGCATAGGGTTTCTGCCATATCAATGAACTCGTTACCGCTGCAACAACGAGCACCAACCGACGAATCAGCCATGGAAACTTCCTACATAGCAAAACACAAAGCAAATCATCGGAAAACGAGGTAGAGTTAACATAGGCCAGCGTTACTTCAAACAGCGGTTCAAGTTATAGCTTCAAACAGCTTCTGTTCCCATAACTATTATAAAGTAAACACTAGCAACCAGAACGCACTTAGCTTTTGCCGCGTATCATCTGACACAAGTATCGCCTCGCAACGCAAACATAGCAAGACGTAAGGAAATTAGGTCGCCCTTGACTTAGCGCTTACCCATAGTAGCGAGCGCCGGGGTACCCCTCACTGTACTTGTTAATCATAACGGAGCCCACCTATCAAACACACCCCACCAGGGCCCAAGGCGTCGTGACGATGGAAAGAAGAAAGCTGTCATGCTCTCAGGTATGCTCTCTGTATCGCTCTTTCGCAACCAACGCGAGGTTCCTGTAGCAGCAGCACCGGCTGCAGGTGTGGGTGAAGAAGTGCCACATAAAAGCTGTTGTGCGACTGCCACAAACGCAACTGCACAACTCCGACTAGTGCAGCAGAAAGTGACCACTGCTTCGGATTCGGCTTGAGGAATAGAGCGCACCGTTTCCAACACAGAAGCAGAGGTAAAATTCTCAGATGGGATGAGCTCGAGACCCTGAGTTTGAAACAAAAACGAGACCGGTGAAAACCAAGACACTGCGATACAAGGGAGCACACCGGTAATGTGGCAAAAAGAAACCTGTAAACTCTTGGATTTAACCCTCACCTTGTACTGACGGTTTTTCTCACGCTCAATGATCTCAACCTGCAGGCACAACGCAACGTCATTGTTCTCTACCTTGGTGCCTCGAGCGATCTAGTTCAACTTGTTTCAACTTTTGCAATCAGCAGCCATTGCATATTCGGGAAGACGGAACTTCACGTACTACAGAAGTCAAGACAAGAAGCATGCGGAGTAAATTCGCCTGTTAATGGCCCGACTGGGGCACCAAGGGAGTTTCTATTCCTTAGGCCGAGATACCCTGTATTGCAATACGCATAATTCTGAGAGCAAGTCGATTTAGGGGTTGGATCACAGAGAAACCACATACCATCTCTGGATCCATTTCTGCAAGTGACTTATTGCACATCTCGGGCCACTGAACAAACAAAGAACACAACCTCCAAGCATCAGTTATGATAAGGCAGAGCGCCCGCAAAGAAGTCGGGGCAACCTGACACTAGGGTTCCCGGAGACGCCCTTCCTGAAAATTATTGAAGAGGGGGTTTCGCAAAAAAATAACCGCCACGATTCAACGTGATTGCTTGCACAACGCACAAAAAGGGACAACACTAACAGGGACGGCACCGTAACGTGCTTCTTCTCTTCAGACTCCTTGAAGCGACCATATTCCTCCTCATTGGAGACAGTCTGTAAGAGAACAAAAGGGATGTACCACGTTAATCAACTGGCTTCTGTTGTAAAGTTTACTCATCGGGGAAAATGGCTTTGTCTGTAAAAAATGATGCGAAGCACAGTTGCCGGGTACGCACATCCGCGAAGCCACGGGTCTGAGTGGCACAAGCACGCGGAACAGGGGTCCTCCAGATGTTGGAGGATACTATCGCACGAATATTTGACCGTAACAACGACATGCTTGCTTGCACTCAGCAGACACCACAAAAAAGTTTCAGCGGAAATTCGCTAAGATCTGCCACTACTTTATCGACAAGCGTGGCTCGGACAAGAGCGCCAGCGCCAGACGTGGACAGATCGAGATCTTGCAGTGTAACAATTTTGGATATGACGTGCTCGAATCTCATTCCTCTCCCCGGTGCCCTCCTCAAGTGCGAATCGGTGGTTCAGTGCCCTCTAGAGTCCTACCTCAAACCTGGCAGTTGGCGTGGCATCGTATGGCAGGCGAGGCGAGGGCGAGGAGCAGCAAGGAGAATAAGTTTATTTATTTATAGAAAGAGTTCGAGTATTTTGAAAGTTCCTGACGTGAGTTATATCAGTATCGAGTATGCTTGTATCATAACATTCATTGGTAAATTCGAGATAAACAGTTATCGTCATCGGTGTCATGCGAAAAAAGGAATCTATGACGATAACTCGTACAGTAATCCGTAACCCGGAATCGCAAATCGGAACCTCCCTAATGTGAGGTATACCTCTGCTCCTTATGATTTGGAATTACTTACTTAATCAGCAGCAAAGCGCGAATCCCAACGGGCGACACAGACGAACTTCCGATCTCACGATCGCCAGACGCTAACGATGACAGTGCCACTGCAGTCGCGTACATTTATCGCGACGCCACCCTCGCGTTATGGCATGGCATGTTGGGATGCAAAAAGCGAAGTATTGTCGCGCACACGATCCTACGGTCCGATGGCCTAGTGGAGATCTCCTTTTGAGATGGATCCGCCTAGTAGTGTAGATCGATCGGTCTCCTAAAAACTAACTACTCTGGTATAAGTTTTACAAGGTTATTATAAATACATACGGTGTTACGCTCGAGATTCTTCTGAGATGCCAATCGCGCGGCTCCGATAAATTTATTGAAGCTAGTTGCTTTTCTGAGCGGTACAGATTAAAACTTTAAATTACCATGTGACATAGATCAGCATGTCATTCGCGATCGTCATAAATTAAATATGATGCAAAATGAAGACCTGCCGAGTTGCGAGTATCTGTCATCTCGTATAAAAGAGGGTTCATTATTACACATGAACTACGCCGTACGATGCGAGACGATAGCGATATGACCGTCATCGTCATCGTCACGCCAGCGCCAGTTCAGAATTTTTCCGGGATTGAGACGGAAACCACGTTCCAGTTCCAGCGCGTACATATCGATATCCCTTCCCTTACAATTTTTACATTCGACATTCCACATTGAGATTGTCCCGTTTTCGGTTTTGTCATACCTCGGTACCCCCCGCCTGTAGCTCTAGCTGCACCAACTCGAACTGTGACTCTCCTCGCGTCGGTGCGGTGCGGAGCCTGACTTTTAGTTTTACTCTAAGAAGCACATTCGATATTTTCTGCTTTCCGAATACCGTTTGTTATCACTTTGTTCTTTCTGTAGGCGGAATCCGAAGAAGCCGAGCAACATGCCTTACAGAAACGTGTCAATGGTAAGCTTTGCGATTCAGGAGGCACGAAAGAATTGGCCGTTCCTCTTTGGAATTTCCTCCGTGGGTATGCTTGTTATCAAGCTTTCAACCACCATTACAGGTAAGTGGGAAGGAATGTCTTCACCTGCGGATGGTTAGTTGCGGCAATAACCCGAACTACAATGCTCCGTTTGTAGTTTTTTGGCGGTTTTCCTCAAAGAAATGTAGTACTAGACTTTCCCAATTAAGGAACTTCTAACCTGCGGAAATGTATCCCACTACCTCGTCCCTGTACACAGATGAGGACGTGAAGGCCTCAAAGATGGTAAATCCTGGTGGCGGGCACTAGAGCTCGACAAAGGTGAGAAATGCGTTCCGTAACAGTGGCCAGCTTATTAGTTGTCGATGTCTGCTGTGTCAATTCAACACATTTATTGTTCGGCTTATCGACGCTAGGTTACGTTAGTGTGGCGCAAGTGTTGACAACGCGTACTTCTACAGGTGATACGCAACGGTTCGGTCACTTTCTCTACCTATATGCTGGATCGGTTTGAACTATTCACGCCTCCGACGGAGTGGAAAGGTGAAGGGATTAAGCACGAGTTCTGACAGTTCTGTTGCTTAAAGACTGATAGTTTCTTCAGATGCTAATCCCGACGCTGTTGGAACATTTTATAAAATTGTCAGTCTGACGTCCTTGTTATACCTCAACACCATACACCATCTTATTCGAATGCTTGCCTTTGTGATCAAATATTTAGTTTGGGCCCCTCTCCTTCTGGAGGCAAAACAAAACACTGTCCGAAGCAGCTATCAGCGGCTTAGTCAAGCGGCTTTGTCTTTGTAGCCAGACCTTCTATTTGCATATCAAATGGAAGCTGCTTTAAGTACAAGGGTTTGCATACACTCCTGTCGAAAGGTGAGCCAAAGGCCAAACTGCTTTCTAGCTCAACCCAACGTTGTTTCAACGATCTTTTACGCACTATTTTCAGGTTATCGCCGGTCGACCCAAGTATTTAAGTGTTTGCAGCGTGTCATCGTCAGTTAACGTAGTCATTTCTTCCTGTGTGTGTATCTTCTCGTCTCGCACCCCTGCCTCGCCACCCCCCTCGGAAGGCTGCAGTGATCACACAACATAGCTGGCGAGGTACTGCGTCTGATGTCACCGTTTTATCCTCCGCACAAGCAATAGCCTAGGAGATAAATGGTTTCTTGAACTAACGTGTTTTGGCACCGAAAAGCTCAGTGAGATCGTGCCTTAGAGAAAGTGCAACTTTCTGCTAGAGCCTATTTTTTTTCTTTGGTTTACTCTCGTCGGTTGACGGCTGTTATCCTAGTTGCTTTTACTAAAACTGCCTGGAAGGACAGTTTGTGTTTTTCTTACTGGGATCGTTGTTTAACTGCACTCAGTATGGTTTAGCTCTTTTTTTTTTTGCATGTTGCTCACTCTTTCTTCATCAACAAATGATCCGGTATGAGAGCAGTGACACTTGGACGCGTGTCTTGAATTTACTGGCGACATGTGTGATATGCCTTTTCCTTTCCTTTCCAGCGAGCGAAGTTGTAAGGCGTTTACAGGTGGTGCAGAGACAGAGACAAGTAGGGATGCATACAACCCTGTTCCTGGCGAAAGAAAATAACTTTCTGGCTCTTAAATGTTATATTTTGCCGGATATGTATCGTTTCCCCCTCTTCTTTCATTTGCCTTGGTCATATTTACTTAGCTGACGTCAAGGGTAGAGTAGTCTTCTTAATTCTTTCAGATGGCCTTCGTAGATCACTTTTCTGGTGTCTTTCTCATCAGAGTGTCTGCTTAAAATTCGCTACACTGGGCTCTTCAAAGAATCAAGGCAGTCGTGAGCAAGAATCACTTTTCTCTCTATGCTGTAAGAATCAAAAATGGAAATTAGGCGAATAAAGAATGTTTCCTCCACACACAGACCGAAGGTTTCACCAATGCTTTTCAGGTTACCCTGTATAATCTTTTGTGGTTAAGTTAAAACTTGTTAGAATATATTTAAACATATATGCAGCAGCCACGCCTCTTATGAATTCATACTACTTCTAGTTGGAATAGGACTTGAATTCCGAACAAAATATGCATGTAAGTCATTGCCTGGCTCCAACAAGTTTTATCGTGCGTGATAACTATTGATAACGAGCGCATACTCGCACTAGGTCACACCATTTGGCCGCATGTGCCATGCACAGTTATCGAACATGTTTCCTGAAGAAATTCCTCCCATGAAATGGCACCCATCAAGGGCCCGTGCGTGCGTTTCGATTTCTTGCTAGTGTGGACACAACACCTGAATGAAATACGCATTTCCAACTTTGGGGGCGCTATGATAGTTTTGTTACCGTACGCGATACGGGCACGGCATAACGAATATCGACTCTTGGTGGTTGATGTTAATTATAAAACGATTACTATGTCGTAAATCGATGTGTAAAAAAAAAGTCTAGCCGCGACCAATGTCTATAACAAAACAAACAAAATTAATCGATTGATCAATTATCAATAGGTCAGTGACATAAACCGCGACGAACAACAAGGCAGAAATTATTTCGATCTGGCATGGAAGCCGTCATGAACAGCTATAATCAACGAGGAGCATGTACGAACAATAATCTGTGCTTTTTCAAACCAACTAATTTTGCCCAAGGTGGTCAATCGGCCTGATAACCGCCAGTCCGATCGTCTGATAATCAGCCCGATTGTCGTATCCGATAATCTGATCGTCGGTTTATCTGATCATCTGATTATCTGATGCATCACTACTAAGCATGTGATAATTCATGGGGGAACATACTTCCACCCCACTGTATGGGGGTCTGATCCCTCCTAGTTGCACCCCTCGCCCTGAGTGCCCTGTCATCTTGTCCTTTTGTCATCTGCCACCGCTCCGACCGTTGCACACCGCACTGATAAAACCAGTATTTTGTCTTATACAGTTTTAGTTCGACCGGATCACCATCTGTGTTTCTGATTGCTTCCTGAGTTAGTGATGATATATATCCCTCGTATATATCACTCTCTCCATGAGGTTATGGGCTATCCACTTCTGTGATGATTCTTTTGATCTTTGACTCGTTTCGGTTGGGATGCGGTACACCGATCTTTTTTTATAATTGTCGTGGGACTATTCGTCTCGCGCCCCGGGATTTTATATTACGGGTATCCGAGTGGGATTTTTGTGCACTCGACCAAATTACGAGTTCGCAGCCACTTCATGCAATGCTGAGAGCTTCGACCTTGCGGGCTTCGGTACGCTAAAAACCATACCACCAGCACGCGAGACCCACCTCGTGTTTTTCTCTAGGTACAGTTTTATCGGTCTGGAGTACCATCTCGGCCTGGAGAGCCGACCACTGCCTGATCCTTCCGTTTCCTAGTTGATCAGCGCAAAAACCTTCGATTCTCGAGCCATCTCGAGAGTCACATCCTCACTAGCTCTACTCGATATCTCTGGTGAGCGGTACTTTCCGGGCGGCAAATTGGCTTACCGCACGCCGATTTTGACCTCGCCGACGTTTTCCTCGAGAAATTTGACAAATTCTTGACGTTTATATCACTCGATTTGGTCATTTTTACGAAAAGCTACGTTTTCGACCTCAACCCATGTGACAGGGCGCACGATAGAATGTCAATTACCCCTACCAAAGGGGGTCCGATTCAGATTACCGGCATATTTGGGGAAATAATGATAGGGAATTTGAGATCGTGGATGAAGCGAATGCAAAATCAGTAAATGTTATCGCTCTGGCAGAATCGTGAACGATAGTAGCATTATTAGGAACGATTATGACAGAATCAACGGTGTCAGTATGATACCGTGACAGATGACGATAGAGATGACATTTGTGGCGACGCAGGTTGGGGGAAAACAGGGATTCCTGTGACGAGAGAAAGTGAGAAACTAGCCGACCAGTCTGTGCTATATAGTGATGAAACACGAGTTCCTTGGGAGCTTAGTTACAGAATAAAAACATTTTCGTAACACGGGCTGTATTGAATAATCACCGGTTGTGATATATATATATATATATATATCGATTCGTATCCGATCACTTTGAAACTTCGTATATACATTAGTATGCCTGTGACAAATTGGTATCAGATGTGGCGAGTGCTGCCGTGATCATTGCTAGACGCGCGGGATAACGGCACTCGCTATCTTTTGCAGGAGCGACTTCCATGCGACAGTATGATTCTGGGGGGATATGAGTCTTCCATAAGTATTTTCCTTTTGTGTGTACTAAACTTTTATACAGGAACGTAAATCCTAAGACTACGATCTGGTTAGAGATCATATAACGTCTGGAGACGTTCGGCGCTTATTTTCACACTGTAAACGGTTCAAGATGTCTTTCATCGGTTTCAAAAAAAATATGCTCCGATCGCCCGTGGGACCTTACAACGTACTTTACTTTTACTAGTTGAACGTGAATATTGACGGAAACCTTCAGAGATGCAGCACGACGTTCAATAAATACACGGACAACGTAACGACAGGCTCTTAACACTCAGGGCCGTAGCACGTCCTGTGTGCTTGACGTCCTAACGTCGAATATAACGGATTCTGAGACCAGAGTACCATTCCAGAATAGTATATTGACGGTCCGAAGGCAGAATATAGCGACGTGTGTGGCGAAACAAAACCCATCATGCACGGGTCGGGCTAGTTCGTAGCTGTAACGACAGCCCGTAACTTCGGTGGCCAGGGTACGATACGTGATAAAATACAACATGTACACATAGCATAACACAGATATGCCATCGGGTATGCCAGTACATCACACATATGTGCAGGGAGGGCCCGTACAATACCAAGTCTCTCCTGCAGCTGCTGACACACCAGGGTATGCACACCAGTCAACAGCAGTACCGTACACACACGTGCAGGGTGCGCAATACCCTCCTCCTCCAACTTCGACAGCAGTGACAGGAGTACCGGGGACCTATACCGGACTGCAGTACACACCCCAAGTAGCAGCAGCCCAGTATTCACACCCAGCTGCAGCTTATTCTCCAATGTATGGAATGGCACACGCATCAGCGGCGTGTTCATTCCCTACCGTACAGACTGGAGTATATCAAGGGCCACCACTGCAGGGTTACCCGAAGGCAGCACACCAGTCAGTGCAGCAACTCCAGTTAATCACACCAACTGCTGCGCCAATGAGTATGGCAGCACATTTACCTCTGCATACCTGGACGGGACAATACCCCTTCAGGAACGTGCAGTACCCTACTCCATGTTGAATATATCAGCTGGACTGTATATTCGGTGAGACAGATAATCAGAAATAGATCACCGGTGAGAATACCCAGTCTTCCCGTTATATGTTCGGGGTCTAGGGTTCCGGGACCGGTGACAGTCATACACCCTAACTATAGGAATGCCAGTCGGGGCGTCACTTCCAGCACACCACCTAGGGTGGTGACTGGCAAACTAGGTGGTCACGGAACTGAAACAAACACCTACTCAGCTTCGGTGGAAATAAGCATCCTACAGGAGAACCTGTCCTTTCTGGCAGGGTAACTCCCGAAACTAGCAGTCAGTGAGGCATACTGCAGAATACAGATACAGTTAAAACCCTAAATTAAGCCCATCTTGGGGCAACCTGAACCAACAGCATCACAATCTGGAGGCAGGCTAATCCAATCTCGTCAACTCTAGCCACGTCGAGAGTGCCCGGGAGAGCCGGTGCCTCTGTTACAGCGCCAAGGAGAGCTGGTACTGTCAGGGTCATGACCGATGGCATATGTGTCATACATGTCATGCGTGTCATACCTGTCAGACATGTCATACCATGTCATGTCATGTCATGTCATGTCATGTCGGTCATGTCATATATTATTATGACAATCGGTCGCGTCATATATTATTATGACAGTCGACAGTATGGTCGACCTTGACTGTACATGTCGAGTCGCGTCATATATTATTATGACAGTCGTCAGTACGGTCGACGATGACTGTACATGTCGCCAGATGATAATGTCACATCATCTGGCATCCCTGTCATCGAGAGTTCGTACGTCGAACTCGAAGATGGCAAAGCAAAGATACATCTTGAATACAAACAAGAACCATCTTGCTTTAAGCATGTGCGGAACACGCATGCACAGTATGAACGAACTAGTCGTTATTACAATACTGGTCGTTCAACCTACGTCTCGGGTTCACAACCCAATGGCGGTACCATCTACGATGATGGGAGACGTATGGTACAAAGTGAGGAAGCGTTGTGCTTCAGCAGATCTTCTTACAGAGACTGCACTCACAACCCGCTATTACGTACACTCGCATTGTTGTCCAACTTTGCAGTGTTTATTTGTATATTGATAATATATTCACGGCGCCTGTTTATCCCGCCGTATCAGATGGTATTCTAAAAGAAACTCGTCAAGGCACGATACTCGAGAACTCAAGTGGGTGCAGCGACAGACGTAGTATATTTTCATATTGTTCGCAGGTTTGCAGGTGGGCGCATAAGCGACAGCGCTCGCAGTGATATTGAATATCTGCAACTTGAATAATATACGTTTGCATATCGACAGCGCAGAGATTGCGCGAGGAGATTTTTCATCGCAAACATAATCGCAGCAAATAGCGTCAGCAGAGAAGTCGTCTTGATTTTATACGCGACAAGGTGTGCGCACAGCGTACGAACGCATGCAGTGATGTCAAAAATTGCAAGAATGTCACAGTATACGAGATGCAGATGCGCGCACATAAAATGATCGTCAGCACATATGATTTCATCAAGTGCGACTGGACGTACATAATTTCATATAACAGCGCGCTCGCATTCATATGCGACGTACATCAGCAATCAGCAGTATGCGACGTACATCGGCGATTTTTGCAAATGATCTCTTCGCACTGTTTACAATAACCAGCGCGTACAATGATTTTTAGCCTGTCAGCACGATATGCATTTTCCATGATTTCATCAGATGCGATGAACGCTCGATTTTAGCGCGTACGATTCCTGATGTGTCTACATGCAGTGAGATATACATATGTGTACGCGCGTCAAAACCATCTGCATAATGATTGTATACTTGCAGGGATGCTATGGACACATGATCGTTATGCTGTTGTGGATACATGATCGTTATACTGCTGTGGATACATACTCAACGTGACAGATCATGAATAATCATCAGCGTTCATGCTTATCAAAAGCATAGTAATGTGTGTGCGGAGATTTCAATGGTTACAGCATGCACACACACATATGCACACATACTCACTTGCAGTTCACCAACATGCAGTACATAAAGAGTGCATTCAGCATTTACCACATGTACATTATATGCTGAGTGACTGCAATACTGTGAATTGTGCATGATTTATCAATGCAGCTTGACCACGATAACAGCTGTAGCATATATATATATATATATCAGTTTGATCACGTTAGCAACTGGTATACTAGCATCATGCTGTAATACATGAACATTGCATAAGCATATTGCAGTGCATGCTAAATTATATTAGAACCCATGACAGTATAAGGTGCCTGAAAGTAGTCTTAACACCATAATTAGCTTGTCATGTCCTGGTGGAGCCGAGATGCTCTTCAGATCACATGTACATTCTATGGTGGATTACTGGATGGAATGCTCACCTGAGCTTCATGTGAAATCTATCCAGCAACTCATTTTGTAATGAGATTATTATGGAATTACAATAATCCCTAAACTTGATATATCATGTTAGATGTATTCAGTGCATGGTATGCTGACTATCTTACATGATGAATTGTCAAGGATATTGTAATATCCGGAACATATCCTACTGTAAAGTGTGTAAAAGTTAACACACATACACTGACAAAAGTGCTAATCAGTAAGCACTGCATGCATACACACACACTGCATTGTATGTATTAACATTCACTGATTCTGATACGGCGGGATAAACAGGCGCCGTGAATATATTATCAATATACAAATAAACACTGCAAAGTTGGACAGCAATGCGAGTGTACGTAATAGCGGGTTGTGAGTGCAGTCTCTGTAAGAAGATCTGCTTAAGCACAACGCTTCCTCACTTTTGTACCATACGTCTCCCATCATCTTAGATGGTACCGCCATTGGGTTGTGAACCCGAGACGTAGGTTGAACGACCAGTATTGTAATAACGACTAGTTCGTTCATGCTGTGCATGCGTGTTCCGCACATGCTTAAAAGCCAAGATGGTTCTTGTTTGTATTCAAGATGTATATTTGCTTTGCCATCTTCGAGTTCGACGTACGAACTCTCGATGACAGGGATGCCTGATGATGTGACATTATCATCTGGCGACATGTACAGTCATCGTCGACCGTACTGACGACTGTCATAATAATATATGACGCGACTCGACATGTACAATCATGGTCGACCATACTGTCGACTGTCATAATAATATATGACGCGACCGACATGACATGACATGACATGGTATGACATGTCTGACATGTATGACACATATGTCATCGGTCATGACCTTGACAGATCTCCCCTCTTAAAAGAGTTGTGACCTCACAACGGGCATACCTTTGTATATGTCTATGATGTCTTTGTTGTTGTCGCTTCTTGCTGGTACCAGTCTTCTTACACCGATTTGAGGCGTCCCTCATGGTGTTTTTAGGTTATTGGGGGGAACTGAGTCCACTTTAGTCCCTCACCTTAGGCATTTAGCCCTACAGTTCTTAGGATGTAGCTCCCATGAATTGCGTATCGTATTTCAGAGTGACGTTTCAAGGTATCTTCCGAGGTTTACGTTACGGATAGATATTTGAGCTTGCCGTCGACACTCGATGATCGACGATTTAACGAACGATTCTCGGCTATAATGCATCCACCTCTTCCTCCCTTCAGAGAGCTTACTCCCCCGAAGTTCACAGGAATACTATGGAGAGCTCCTTCCGAATATTTCGAAATGGCTTCTTTTTAATGCAGCGGAGGAGGCCCTGCTTACGAGATATCGGAGGGTCTTCATAAGTCCACTTTAAATCCTCACCCGCCTGCCAAACTCCTTTTTTTTTTCGGTCCGGTACGCGCGCTTTGACGAACATCTATCGCGATGAGTGAGAATGGATTCGCCACGTACTAATGTGAAATTTGTTTAGTTATGTTTGTCAAGCACAACTCAGGATCACAACTCCGTCTACCTCAATCTCCGGTAGCTGCGGATGATTGGCCAAGAGTCCGATGACAAACCACGGCTGGCAAAGGTAGCATTAGCAGTTTTCCACAGATATTGGTACCCGCATATGCGTAT
>LGRX02008626.1:0-53653 GCA_001247695.2 Cymbomonas tetramitiformis
CAACCGACGGGCGGGTCGTCGAAGGCCGATGACGAATGACGTGGTTCCGGTGTTTCTACAACCAGACACGTGGAGAAGGTGCCCAACAACTTTGCAGATTCAGCCTTTCACCGAGGAGGAGCAGACCTTCGCCTTGGCCGGGATCGCCCCGTGGACGGAGTATCCTAGCATCAAGATTGGGCGTGAAGATTTTCGAGTGCACGACAGCGACATTGGTTTGAAGAGTTGTCAACGGTATTTCAAGAGCATCTTTCGAAGTCCGGGAGTGCCAACTCCAGCTCAACTTCTTACAGGCGAGATACCGGACGATGACGTTGAAGATAGGTATGGGGAAATCATGAAGATCGTCAAGCTTGATCTTCCCGGTCACGAGATCTTTTTGTTGAAGGCCCGTTGGTACCCAAAGGCGGCTGCGCTTGCGGACGATATCAGCAAGAACATTTACCTGCGCAAAGACATGCCATGGGACGTGTCTCAGCCATTCGTTCGCGCAAACAACATTGAGAATCAAGTGGTAATTCAGGATGTTCCTTTCATGCCGGCTTGGCTTGCCCGGTACAAAGGAAATGTTGTCCCTTTGACCATTCGACGACGAACTGATTGCTTGCAAGTTGTGTTGGATCGCAAGGCGGATTTCTTCCGTGAAATCGATGATAACAGTAGTAGCGAGGATGACCGTAGTAGTTCATCTGATTCAGATGATTGCGGATGATACACGATGTATTATATATGCAAATAAACCGTATGTGCGCGGATACCTGTATTCACACGCATGATTCCGCTAATCCATACGGGTAAACCCTTATCCACACGCGCGGATGTATGTGTCCACACGCGTGTTTCAACAAACTCCAATTTTGACGTCCATACGTATGGATTGGCGAATTCCGATCGTCCATACGTCTGTCCACACGTCGTCCGTACGCATGAGTTCGTTCGTTGACACGCCCCCGTGGTGCCCATATATGGCTGATGAAGGGGCAAGCAACGCTCGGGCACACCCAGGCCCGGGTGCAATGGCTGTCCACACGTGCGGACAAGCGCAAACGAGTGGCACGGCACGGGCCTCACACTGTCCATACGCCCGTCCACACGTCGTTCGTACGCGTCGGTACGACCCAGGGACACGCCCCCATGGTGTCCATGTGGCTGATGAAGGGGAAGGAAATGCTTGGGTACACCCAGGCCTGGGTGCAATGGGTGTCCACACGTGCGGACACGCGCAAACGAGTGGCACGGCACGGGCCTCACACTGTCCATACGCCCGTCCACACGTCGTCCGTACGCGTCGGTACGACCCAGGGACACGCCCCCATGGTGTCCATGTGGCTGATGAAGGGGAAGGAAATGCTTGGGTACACCCAGGCCCGGGTGCAATGGGTGTCCACACGTGCGGACAAGCGCAAACGAGTGGCACGGCACGGGCCTCACACTGTCCATACGCCCGTCCACACGTCGTCCGTACGCGTCGGTACGACCCAGGGACACGTCCCCATGGTGTCCATGTGGCTGATGAAGGGGAAGGAAATGCTCGGGTACACCCAGGCCTGGGTGCAATGGGTGTCCACACGTGCGGACAAGCGCAAAAGAGTGGCACGGCACGGGCCTCACACTGTCCATACGCCCGTCCACACGTCGTCCGTACGCATCAGTACGTCCAGGGACACGTCCACATGGTGTCCACATGGCTGAGGAGGGGGCAAGCAGTGCTCGGGTACACCCAGGCCCGGGTGCAATGGCTGTCCACACGTGCGGACAAGCGCAAAAGAGTGGCACGGCACGGGCCTCACACTGTCCATACGCCCGTCCACACGTCGTCCGTACGCGTGGGTACGGTCCAGGGACACGTCCCCATGGTGTCCATATGGCCGAGGAGGGGTAGAAGCGGCATTTCTCGCAGTCCGCACGTGTGGACAACATTTTCCAGTGGTTCATGCGTATGGACGGCACCTATCCATACGGTCGGAGCGTCCACACGCGTAATAAAATCAGGTAAACTAGCATACGTCGTCCACACGGATGCGCACGTACGGACGACGTATGGATTTATCGTATGGACACCGTATGAACATCACTTTTACAAATTAGACAATTTCACACGTGTGGATTTAGCAAAAAACGCGTCCATAGGGTGTCCGTACGCTGTCCACGCGTCGGACGGACGGTTTTCCACGCGTGTAAAAAGGCCAATAATTTGTAGGGATACCGCAAAGGCTGCGGGATCTAAGGAAAGCACGCACATAATCACCAACCACAGAACAACGGTGATAGCCCATAACCTGATGGAGAGTGTGATATATATGTATAATGCATATTATATATCACACAGACCGAAGGAAAACGAAGCGTCCGTAGGCAGTCGAAAGGCGGGTGCAAACTCTGAGATGAGATAATAAAATAACTTAGTTGTTTTATTAGCGGGTCGGAAACTGTAGAATGACAAATGCTGATGTGGCACCTCAGGGCAAGGGGTGAAACAGGAGACACTCTCCCCCACCTTATGGGGGGGTGAAAGCAAGGCATGGAATCAGTTGGAACAAGCAGCATCGATGGTTTTTGATTATTCCAAAATTTTCATTGATTGATAGTGATATTCTAAATTATCCTATCAATAAATTGTGATAAAAGAAGGCAGCTATCGATTGATTGTGATTTTAACATTAAACTATCAATTGATTGTAATTCTAGCAAATGCACATCAATTGATTGTGAATTCTACCGAGGCTATATCAATTGATATGATACCCAAAAATTGCTATACCGTGATATTGCAGGCTATGTATTTCGACAATAATTGCTAATTACTATCTAGTAATTTTTTATGAAGGGACTACGTGGTCCTTTTGCCACCCGCTCTGCCTTAATCTCTCGCACCGTGTAAACGCTATCATCACTGCCAACACGATCGAAAGGGGTTTGCTGCGTCCGTATGATGGGGCCTTTCCATTGGGCGACCAGTTTCACATGGTTAGGCTTACTTCCACGTCCGCGTTTACCCATCTTGATTCACACGGCATACACGGGAAGTCAATAGTTCTATAGTTGAATTGTAAAATGATGTCTAGGTCGTGACCAGAAATTTTAATTTTTGAATGGCACCAAATCGAGTCGAGAGCCTCCAACACACCCCCTCCAATCTGAGGATGGGCGTCATTTACATGTTCATTGGTTCATCTCAAACACACTTCAGCGAAGCCAAATTAGCGACGAATGAAATGCCTTAAATTCAGGAATGAAGCATCGGTTAGGGAGTTATATACTACATATCGATATGTGGTTGCGTGTCACATGCAAATATATATCAATCGATTCTAATATATCCCACGGTCACGATCAATCGATTGTGATAATGCAAATCGAGAATCGATCGATGGTGATAATTCGGATTAGGCATCAATCGATTGTAATTCTCGGAGGTGGGTATCAATCGATTGTAATATTCTGATTGTGCATCAAATAGGCATCAACTGATTCTGATATTCTGATATATTGATGGTATCAGATTATCAAACAATTGATTCCATGCCTTGGGTGAAAGTCTCTCTCTCCATGACTAGCCGCCTGCCCGGATGTACCGGCTGACCCTGCAGTGCACCTCCCTCCTTCGGGGTGAGGTGGTGTCATGGGAGTGCCAACTTTCTCCCCCCATAAGGGGGGAACAGTGGTGCCCCCTGTGTCACCCCTCGCCTGGTAGGATGTCACTTGCAATGCCTGCCTCTTTGCTCCGCGAGTGTGTCACGGTCCTGCCAGCTTAAGTCCGACCATCTTTATTGTTATCCTAGCTGGAAAAAGTGCTTGTCGGCGGCTACCTTGCAGCCGCCGAGAAATCAGGGATTTGGCCTAAAAAATAAGGGATTTGGCCCGAAGGGCCTGAAAGGCCCGGCGCAAGGGCGATTTAAGGGCCCGTAGGGCTGTTGCGGAACGGAGATTTTAAGGGCCCGCGGAGGGCCTAGTAAGGTAATTTCAGGGGTGTAAATTGTAAAGTGATTTCAAGGGCCTGAACCCCCGAGATTAGGCCCTGTAAGGTGATTTCAGGGGCCCGGAGGGCAAAGTAAGGTATACATTGCAAGTGACGAAGAGACAGTTAATAGTAACTAGTACTGTAAGGCGCGCGCCGATGATCGATAATGTCAAGATCGAAGATGATGAGATGTTCCCTACACGCTACAGTGACACACGACAGTTCAACAGTATGAGTATCTTGGACTTCACAAGACACAGTCGACAGGCGAGTGACACGCAGTCGCCTTCGTTTCACTGAATTGTGAGAAGTGAATTCCCTCTGTTTCCGTGCGGCCTGCCGACAGATTACGTGCGGTCTGCACAACAGATAGCAGTCAGCTGACAATATTCGAACATCAAAGCGTGTGCTCCTGCGTGGGGTACGTCGGTGGAATTGGAATGCACCAGCTCCCCATCGCTCAGATAAGTTTGTGCGGGACGCCCTGAATCATCATTTTGGTGGACCGACGAAGTGGCATTTCACAACCTCAGATATCCGCGCTAAGGTTCACACCGTGTCAGAAGTTATTGACCGACTTTTGAAGGAAGATAGCAAATTCTCATTTATGGAGTGAAACAATGTACCTTATGATTTCATGGTATCTTATATTTTATTGATGATGATACTAGTATTTGGTATGAAGGAGAATATTGACAATATTCCTCATTTGTAGTGATTGTTAAATTTCCTATTAAGAATTGAGGGATTTTTTGGAAGGAATATTCTTTTTTTCAAAATTTTCGCCTGCGGCGGGCATTTTCAGTAAATGGCCACTGCCCGCAGCGGCCGACATTTGCACTTTTTCCAACTAGGATTGTTATATCTGACTTTAGCCGAGAACCGAAACCCTACCGCACTGCTTTTCATTTTCCAGTGCAAGCATATATATCAATACCATCTGCTTTCACATCATGACACCCGCTTAGGGCGAGGGGTGACACAGGAACTGGAAGAGGCAGTCACCCCCAAGTTTATATGGGGGGGCGGAAGTCTGTCTCTCCATGCCATATCATGCCATATCATGCCATATCATGTCATATCATGTCATGGCATGTCATGTCATATCATGTCATGTCATGGCTTGGACGTTGAGTTTTAGGGGTAGGAGACACCGTAAATTATTTGGTAGCCGGGGGCCGATTTGGGCCGTCCGGGATAATAAAAATATTAGTCATGGCATGGCATGTCATGGCATGTTATGTTATGTTATGCCATGCCATGCCATGTCATGCGGTCATGGCATGTCATGTCATGTCATGTCATGTCATGTCATGTCATGCCATGTCATGTCATGTCATGTCATGTCATGTCATGCCATGCCATGCCATGCCATGCCATGCCATGCCATGCCATGCCATGATCCATGCCATGCCATGCCATGCCATGTTATGTCATGCCATGATCCATGCCATGCCATGCCATGCCATGCCATGCCATGCCATGTCATGTCATGTCATCATATCTACAGTAGGGTTTTGATTCTGCATTTTGATTTTCACACAAACTCGACACTGGATTTTGGGAAGGTTTCCCACTCCAGAAGACGGTGTGGGTCGACATCCGATCGACATTCCAAGCTAATGATTGAGGCTATTTCAAAACGAGGTTTGTCGGCCCATAACAACGTATGTTCAGTTTGGCGTTGCAACGCGCAATGATGAGCTTCCCAGACGATATCAAGATGACGCGTGAGTGACGGGTTTCACAGTATATATGGACCTGACCGGTAAAGCCGAGGCAGACACGGCTGACTTCAAGGTAGCAGGCTGCCAGCGTCACATTCAAGTTCACAAAGTTGAGGTTCTAGCTGTGTTGTGCGAAAGATTTCGATTCATGCCTTGTATTTAATGACTGCGTGCGTCGCTTTGTCTCTCTGCATATGCCCAGAAGCTCCTTCTGTTGGATTCGTTCTTCTTGCGCACTGTGGCTCATCTCCGCGATAGGTATTTGTTCTTTCCAAGTGCGCATTGAGCAAGAGTTGTTGTTGTTGTTTGCATGGTTTTCAATATTCAAGTCGAGAGTGTGCTTCGCACCAGATAGAAACCTAACCGAGGTGAGTGAAACACGGAACGTCCTCATCCCCACTTATAGTGTCGATTAGCGAGGAGCTTGATTTATGCGTAGCTTAATTTGTTGCTAACCTGAACGAAGACACGTGAGTCAGGTTCAAAACTTCGCCTTGAGGGAGAGCTGGAGCCGCCATTGTTCTACCTCCCAAACCCTAAATCTATTGAAGCCATTTATTGGCGCCTTCAAGCTTGCAATTTGTAAGACAACGATGTGGTGCAGGCATTCCTGATAGCATGCTGGACAAAATCAGGTTTCGATTTTCTAGCTCCAGTAATTTGGTGAGTACAGGCGTTTCTCTTCGCCCCACCGTGTAATAGCATTCCCGTAAGGTTGCAATGGGGGGCAAACAGCGGTTGAGGGATATTTCTCATCAGTGTGCATATTTGTATGGGCATACCGCCCTCAACGCAGGCTCCGCAAATAAAGAAATGGTTTGTCGGTTCCTTAAACTGGCCAGCGGACGCAGTTCTATTCGCCTGAAACTTTTCGCTTTCCGCCGAAATCTAAATAGACCAAGACGTTCTATTACCAACCGACAACAACTTTTTTCACTCACTCCATCTTTCGGTTCCGCATATGTCTCAGCTACACGCATTTTCCCCGAGTTTTAGGCCAGCGGGTGCCTAAACCTCGCTCACTTTCCTGACTTCTGTGGATATTGTGTGCAATGTATACAGGTCTGGGGCAGTCGATGACACTGTCTCCGTTTCCTTGATCCTCTCTTCAGTCTTTTGGCTTACTGGTTGCCTGTTGTGGACCATTATGTTGGGCAATTTTACTAGGTGGAATTTAGAGCCAGGGTGAGCAGACCTCTCTCTACCCTCTCTTGAAGGTCTGTTGCATCGGAGGTCCAATGATTTTTTCAGTGCTTTGTTCAGAGAAGTCTGCTGCGGCCATAGTGAGATCCATTGGTGAGGAGATAGGGGTCACTGGCTTCACATGCTTGAAGTGGATATGGAAGGGGTAGATAAGGGGTCCCTGGCTTCACATGCTTGAAGTGGAAATTGAATGGGTAGATAAGGGGTCCTTGGCCTATGCTTGAAGTGGAAATAGAAGTGGAAATAGATAGGGGTCACTGGCTTCACTTGCTTGAAGTGGATATGGAAGGGGTAGATAAGGGTCACTGGCTTCACTTGCTTGAAGTGGAAATAGAAGGGGTAGATAAGGGGTCTTTGGCTTCACTCTTGAAGGGGATATGGAACAGGTAGATAAGGGTCACTGGCTTCACTTGCTTGAAGTGGATATGGAAGGGGTAGATGGGGGGTCACTGGCTACATGCGGAAATTGAAATAGAAGGGGTAGATAGGGTCAGCGGCTATGCTTGAAGTGGATATGGAAGGGGTAGATAAGGGTCACTGGCTTCACTTGCTTGGGGTGGAAATAGAAGGGGCAGATAGGGGTCATTGGCTACATGGCAGAGTGGAAATAGAAGTGGAAATGGGCCAGGGGTCATTGGCTTCACATGCTTGAAATTGGATATGGAAGGGGTAGATAGGGGTCACTAGCTTCACTTGCTTGAAGTGGATATGGAAGGGGTAGATAAGGGGTCACTGGCTTCACATGCGTGAAGTGGCAATCACGGAGGTAGATAGCGGACATGCGTTTCGCAAGTTCGAAAAGGCGTTGACGTTTGGAATTGGAGAATATCGCGGCAAAAGGGCAGTGACATGTGGATGTGGGGCGTACTGGCTGCGGAAAGACAGTGACGAGTGGGTATGGGAGTGATGGCCGCGGGCTGGCAGTGACGGGTGGAAAGGGGGAGTGATGGCTGCAGAGCGGCAGTGACGTGTGGGAAAGGGGGATGCTGGCTGCAGAATGTCAGTGAGATGTGGATGTGGGAGACACTGGCTGCAGAACGGCACAATAGTGTGTGGGTGTGGGGAAGTGATGGTCGTAGAATGGCAGTGCCTTGTGGGTAGGCGGAGTGATGGCCACAGAATGTCAGGGACGTGTAGGGGTGGGGAGTGCTGGCCGTAGAATGGCAGTGACGTGTGGTTGTCGGGAAAGGCTGGGTTTCAGGGTTTTATGTGGATATGAGGGACTGTGGTTGCAAAATGGCACTGACATGTCGGTATGGGGAATATTGCCCGCAGAATGGCAGTGGCTTGGACAGTTTCCGGCTGCTTTTACTGGTAAGATTGTTTATATCCATTTTGTCTGAATGTTCCGCCTATTTTTTACGGCTACGATAATGGATGCTCTAAGGGTCTTTATCAGTAAGCAAAGTGTGCAAAGGTGTTTTTTTTAATTATGCCACGCGTTGTCCGGGGTAAGCTTGGCCATGGTAGCATCCCTTCATTAATTATTTGTGAACACCAGAGGAGCCCAACATTCTGTGGGGGGCGTAAGGTACTTCAATTTGGTAAGGGCGCTTGATTCATTTCGAATATGAAACAATGATCCCTGAGCAGGAGACCTTGTCGCAGTATTCATGTTTGGTTATTTGCGGGATCCCCTGCGTTATGAGTGCTGAAGCCATGGAGTGATGCTCGCCCATGGTACGAGTGTTGTAGGAAGGCAAGGGTGGCTTTGGAGGGGCACAGTGTCGCATTGCAGCCTCCCGAAGCAGGTGCCTCCTCGGAGGAGTTCGTAGCATTTTGTTGCAGTATCTTCGCAGCTGTCGCGTGGTTGTGTGCGGGCACTCTCTGGACCATCGTCGCCACACGTGCACTGTCACCAACGTCTGGAAACGAGCTCGGCACAATCATTTTATGGTTGCTTACAGGATTTGGTTTTCTCGGTACAAGAACACATCTACCATGTCCCCGCTTGATCAATAAAAAACATGTTGGCAAAGCCTAGCCTTCAGCATACGCTATTCTGCAGCGGGAATGCAACACTGCTTCAAATCTTGTCTCAGAGTATTTGGTGCGTGCGTGATGAAACACATTTATTTGTAATATCTCGAGCAAGGTGTGCCACATCGAACAACCTATCATCGGGGAGCAGGGTGTCACGTCGAGCAGGCTGTCAGTGCGGAGCAGGGTGTGACATCGAGCAGGCTATGAGTATGGAGCAGGGTGTCAGTGCGGTGAGGGTGTGGCATCGAGCAGGGTTTTAGTGCGGAGCAAAGTGGGACATTAAGCAGGCTGTCAGTGCGGAGTAGGGGTGTCACATCATGCAACTCTACTACAGCGGTATGCAGTCCAGAAAAATGATTGTAGCTTGCTAAACCATAGGTGACTACGTGCTCACCGATTATTCGTTGGAATCGTTTTTGCAGGGACTTCAATTTCACAGCCGGGTATGCATGCAGCCAACAGATGGATGGCACTCTCAAGTACCATATGGTGGCTTTTAGGTTGCGGTTGCTGGGGGCTATATTTTGCATGTGGCCAACGAATGTTCTGTGAGCCAATTCCTCCTCTAAACATTGGAGTGGAGCTCTAGAAGGGTTGTTGTGAAGAAGTTGGAGACATCTTGGAATGAACACCACGTATACTTTCATACTCTGTTGGCCTTGCGTTGTCATTCTGGCAAAGAGTTGTTCAAGTACAAGTTCAGATCAACCCGCGATCGCCACATCAAGCACATTACAACAAGAACTTGGTCCGTGTCCAATCAATGATGCCATGCGACATGCACAAGACCGTGATTCAAACCCCAATCATTTCGGCAAGTGACGGATGTCAATTTATGAATACTAATTTCTACCGTATACGAAATCAGATTTAGTCGTCTTTCACCTTTTCGGTTCTCGGCTAGATGCATGCATACTTGATATGCTAAGATGCTCCAACTTATTTCGGTGCATGTCGATCTCCCGACGGCTTTTGACCCCCAGACCCCCCAAATACTATACCCAGTTCCTACTTGACCCTCAAACCCCCTGATTACTATATCCAACGCATTATTTTTTCACATAACAACGCCTACTGGGGGGACTCCGTCCTCCCAAACCCCCCGATTACTATATCCAACGCATTACCGTTTTCCCACATGACACGCACTGGTGGCTATTGCCCGCAGTCCTTGTGGGAGGACCAAAACCGCCTTTTGGTCCTCCCACAAGGACCAATGTTCAAATAATTTAATTTGGCAATATATTCTTGATTCCGGAGGCGTATCCAATGAAAGTTGGTGAGCATGGGTCCTGTAGTAAGTACTTTGATGGATGGTTTGGCCTATATCCAGTTATCCACCCGATGTCAGATATATAGTTTCGACTATGTGTCGATATGCTGTCAGAATGCTTTCACTGTTCTCAAACTAGTCTCGGATATAACGGAACTTATCGGCTTAACCCGAAACCCTACAGATTGTCACCCTGTACTATACGGAATACGGGTACAGCCTAAGGAAGTGACAGTCAGCGTGTCATATCCAGCACACCACCCTGGACTCTTTGTTGGGATATACACTCAAACCAGTGTAGGCAACACTTGAAGGTGGAAAATGTATAAGCTGCATAAAATGAATAACTAGCCCGTTAAGTGATTGAGGGCTGGTGAAATGACTACTATAGCCGTATTACTAGTCTACTGTCACTAAGCCGTACTGTAGGTATGTGCCACCTGAATTCAGGCAGGGTGTCATATCCAGCACACCACCTAGGGTGGTGACCGGAGACTAGGGATCGGTGGACAGTGAAATTAACAAGGACCTACTCAGCTTCGGCCAAAACGGATCTGCTAGTGGGTGGCCTGTCCATCATGGCAGGGCTGTCCCAACCTTCTTGAAATCCTAAAACTAAGCCCGAAACTTCCTAGCTCAATAGCTGCCAAACTAACATGTCTCATCACTCGAAAGGAACTTAACCAAGCATATTCTGCATGCGGCATATCGACGGCTCCTGGCCCTACAGGAATGAGATACTCACAGTGGATTCAAGGCCCAGAAAATTTCCAAGCCCAAACTGTCCCTCTCTTCAATCGCATCCTTAGAACTGGAAAGTTTCCTAAACGTGCAAAGTCGGGCATCATTCTTCCGATTCCCAAAAGCTTGAACCGTGTACACCTGACAATGCCAGACCGTTGACCATGCTTGAAACCAAGGCGTGGTATCGATATTTCGATATTTCGATATTTCGATATATCGATATTTCGATATATCGAAATATTGATATCGATTGATATTAATTTTGATGCATATCGAAATATTGAATATTGATCGATCGGACGGGCGAAAATATCGTTATTGATCAATATCGTGAATGGAAATATCGATATTGATCAATACTAAGACGGCAGATATTGATATTGATCAATATGACGGCGAGAAATCGCCATATCGATATATTGATATATTGAACGGGAGCGTTGACAGGGTGGCAAATTTTTGCTTCGATCCCGAGATAGCTGTTTTGCTGCCCATTATTGGTCATTTAAACATTTATCCACCCCCAATCCCCCCCCCATCGATTCTGCGATTGCCGTTTCGTTTCCCATGATTGGTCCTTTCTCCCTACCTCTTATGGTCGGTCTCGTAGGATACGCATATGTAATCTTTGAAATGGGCCTAGTGACCGCTGACCAGCACATAATCCTCATTTCCAATTTTCCATCATGGGCAAACGCGGTCGTGGCAAGCGCCCATTACGGGGCGCAGAAGATGTACTGTTTTGCCAGGGGCCTGTTCAGTAATTGGCAGTATCAATATATCAATATATCGATATATTGTGTCTTTGTGTGAACGGTTAACATATTGCTATTGATTGATATTCACCCTTAGAATATTGATATTGATTGATATTCAACCTTGGAATATTGATATTGATTGATATACGGCTAGAATATATTGATATTGATCGATACCCTGAGCCGATATATTGATATTGATCAATATGATTTTTGAAATATCGAAAAAATATCAATACGCCAAAAACACTTCGATACCACGCCCTGCTTGAAACTGGTCTGAAACTCTTTAATACAATCATTGCAAACAGAATTAAGGCAGCCTTAAATGTCCACCCCATACTTTTTCCCGTTCAAGATGATTTCCTCCAGATGACCCGCACTCAAGGGGACAGGATGCACCTCAACGGGCAGAAAAATCGTATTTTATTGACAATAATATTTCTATTCGTAAATTATGTAGTATTGTGTGCAAGGGAGGACGTACTTTTTGAAAATTTATGCAGGAGGAGTACTGGAGGAGCCGACAGAGCCCAGCAGAGGCCGAGACAGCGCGCGGCCCGATACCCTCACCCGCCACCTTGTTGTCTTGGTTCAGTCAGAAGAGAGGCTAACTACAAACCCTCGTCTCCCTTCACAGGACAACTCTCCCTCCACCCGTACACTCCTTTTTCAGTTTTCTGCGCAGGTGAAGATGGTCTCCCTCATAAACGCGAACGACAGGAAGGCGCTCGAAGGCACCGTCCCAGGAAGACAACTGCATCTGGGGAGGGTGCAGGACGAGGGACCGGGCGTCTGCGAGAGCTTGCTCCGGGAACAACAGGAAGTCCCGGGCAGCGAGCTCCGACAGGCGGTTGCCATCAGACAGGGGAGACCGCTGCACTGGGCACAACGCCCCACAAGGCAGTACTCTCCCATCGCCGTCACGGTCCCCCGTCTGGGGGGACCGGCATCCCCATTCCAGGGGCCGAGCTGGGGGGAGCGGAGAGGCCCGGACGACTGGAGGACCCTGTATGTCCACGCAGGTTCCATCCGGGCGGCGGTGGGCTCCCACATTTGGGCCTGCCGCATGAGACTCACGGCAACGTTCTTGGGGACGCGACAGGGGGCGTATACACGGCACCTAAGCAGGACCGTAGAGTCCAACGCCCTCCCGCCGCGCAGGAGGCATCACAGGCAAAGGCGCAGGTTCACGCTGGAACAGACGGAGCCGCGGGCAACGCGACCGACGGCGACGTCCTGGACATCGTGGACAGTAGTAGCCGCCACGGCAGTCTCCTTCCTTGCCATCCTGCGGAGGCGCGGGGCCCTCCGCAGGAAAGCAGCAAGGTGGCCGGCGGCCACCCTGGTGGCGGTGGCCCGCTGGAGGGGTTTCATTCGCAGGAGGGAGACCCTGTCGACATTGCCCACAGACTTGCAGGAGCTGGAGGCGGCAGCCACCATCGCAGACATTGTACAGGTAGGGGTTGGGGCTCCAATATTTCTGCAGGGAGGGGAACCTGGACGGACTCAGCATCCAGGTCCGGACCCTGCGGGGGGTCGTGGCCAGGCACCTCGACGTGGACCTGCGGAGAGGCCTCCCGGGGTCCTACCAGAAGCGACTGCTCGGGCTGGCAGGGGCGGCGAGCACCCCGTGGGGACGGGCCCGATCCGGTCCTCGCCACAGCTCAAGAGCATCCTTTCGCAGGACTGGGCGCTGCTATTCGCCCCAGACTACCATCTCGTACGCCTGGGGAGGTCCCTTCCGCGGGGACACGTCCTCAGGGAACAGGTGGCGCGACGCAGGTGGTTCACCGGGGGGGGGCAGCAGGTAGAGCTTCCCTGCCCGCTCGGCAGACCATCGGAGGAGGACCTGGACTTCCAGCGACAGCTCGACTGCCCCTTCAGGGAGGACGTCAAGCGTGTATTCTTACACATCAGAGCGAAGGAGTCCGCCAAAGTGCACAGCCCTCCGCCGCCGGACATCGGGACCGTGATCAGGGACCCGGAACTTCCGGCGTCCCTGAGGGACTGGCTGAGACTATCTTGCATTGTGTAGACAGAAGGACTCATTCGCTCTGGGTCTTGCGCCTGGTTAACCCTTTTAATAACCTTTCATCGTCTGCTGACTTGCAGGAGTGGACCTCCCGTGGTAACACTTGTCAAAAGCACTCCTGCATATCATACCGTGAGCTTGCATCCGCGAGTAGGACGGAGCACGCTTGCGGACTGGAAGTAAGACCGACCCCTAAGAGGGCCCGCGGAAGGGGGGCTGGAACGTGCGTCCCCGAGCCACGGTGAGCAGTTGCCAGCTCCCCGCGGAGAAACGGCGAAGGACCCACGCAGTCCGCAAGCGGTGCCAACCGTCATTGCCGCTTTGTGCCGCTCACCTCCTGCCGTATTGACACGCGGCCACGGCGCCTCATCCGGCAGAGGCTTCCCGTCGAGAGGGAAAGCCAAGAAGGGGAGCAAAGCAGACCCCTCGAGAGCACAGGACACTGCTCAGGTGCCCATAATAAGCGGAGTGAACCGCCCTGCATCGCGCCCCCTCAGGCTCGCTTGCAGACCGGGAGTAAGACCGACCCCCGAGAGGGCCCGCGGAAGGGGGGCTGGAACGTGCATCTCCGAACCACGGAGAGCAGTTGCCAGCTCCCTGCGGAGAAACGGCGAAGGACCAGGTCTGCAAGTAGAAGCAGCCATCACGCCCTCGCTGTCTGCCCAACACCGACCCGGTGCTCCTGCACACATCTGAAGGGGGCCCACAGCGGGCAAATAAAGGCATCGGTGGTACAGACACTTTAGGGACCAGGGACTCGCTGACCACCCCGGCCGACACTATTGACCACATACCCCCTCCTCTCTGGAGGGGTTGCACACTGGGAATAAGACCGACCCCGCGGAGGGCCCGCGGAAGGGGGACTGGAACGCGCGTCGTCCCCAGGTCACGGGGAGCGGTTGCCAGTCCCCTGCGGAGAAACGGCGAGGAACCCAGGTTAGCAATTAGGGCATGGGCTGTCAACGCCAAGCCTCGAATATCAGCCGTTGACAAAAGGACACTCCTTAAAAACGTCACTTATTCCAACAGCAGAACCCCTGAGAGGGCGAGAAGTGTCCAGGGCGGACATAATCCCCCCGGGTCGGGGGGGGCAACCGCCAACCCTTATACCAATAATTGCGGTGGCTTCCCTCCCCCCAAGGGGGGGGGGACTGCATCATTAACCATATCCACAATGCCCACCAGAGAGAAAGGGGCCTTTGCCGCAATAATAAATGCATGTCTTCCCCCTGCACTAACCTGATAAGCGAAATGAACTGGGCAGCGGCCAGCACCGGCAGTACAACCGGTTCCCACGAAAAATATGCAGTCCAGCGGCTGCAAAAAACGCCCCCCTCGAGAATCGGAGACTCGTGCGTATGCTGGAATGCCGAAAGCAATAATAATAATGCAACACTGGCGGACAGCCGGAGGGGCAGGGGACCAAGCGTCCCCAGGGGGGATGAGCTCCCGCTCTGGACCACCAAAGGGGACCGGACGAGCTCCAACTCCGCCCAACAATTCGACAGCGTGTCGATAGGCGTGATGACCTCCAAACCCACCCTACAGTGTGTCACGGGGAGGTGGGCAGGCCCAGAAAGGAAACGCCGCAGGTGTAGGACAGCTCGAAATCGCGAAAGAGCAGGTCGACCCACAGGAAACCGGGGGGGGATGCCCCGTGCCAAATTGGCAGTGTTCGGCGGATAATGAATCCTCCCGGGAGAACTGCGTCGGATCGAGAGACCTTGCTCAGCGACCTAACTCGACGAGGAGCACATGGATTTGCTCACTGCCCGAGTGGACGCCAAGCTGTCCACACGGGCATGTCGCCCAAGCGGGGGGCACAGTGGACATGCAGGACCGGCGCATGAGTATCTCACCTGCCAGAGCACAGTTCGGGGCTACCCAACCGCGGTGGCAGGGAGAAAAGGACAAAGCCACCGGGGATACAGGGTCCCAAACAATACGTGTCACTCCAGCGGACACGCTAGTCGCGAGTGCAAGTCAGGAGCACAAAAAACTGTCAAAGAATTGGGCAAGCCCTATCTCCCCCCAGGGCAATGGGGACGCTGGGGCACCACTGGGGAACGCTGTGACACGTGTGAAGCCTCCGAATCTCGCAGAATTCCTCCAGGAGCCCAGCGGGAAAATGCTGAGTAACAAGAAAGTGTTCTCTCTAATAAGACAGCTGCGGAGTGGACCACCAAAGTACACGCGACGCACCTCGCGCGAGCAGGCCGCCCAATTCAACGATTTGGCAAGGGCGGGCAAGGGATACCCGGGTGTAATGGGTGACGCGGTGCAAGTCGGCACCACTCGAGCCCGTAAAACCTGCGAAATCGACGATACCGCCAAGCGCGCCCACACCCAGGGGGCAAAGGCTGGGGAAGATAAAGCCCCGGGCGCTCCCGCAGGAACGCAGCACGGGGGGGCGGGACCCGCCTCTACCGGGCAAGGACTTCACCCCACGAAGATAGGGGGGGTGGCACCAATATTGACCCAAGGGCCCAAGGACCCAGGTGGTCTGGAAGAAAGGATTTCGACTCCCCAACACCCTAGCCGCGAATCCGGCAAATCGCAGCGGCAAACAACGCATACAGAGCAAGGAGGTACCGTCGATTTTACCAGCGCTGTCTGCGGAACAGAACCCGACCCCCCGATCCAAAACACGGGCTCACGATACTCCCTTTGCGATCAGGGGAGTGATAGCGAAGGTGACTGTTACCACGTGAACCGACGCGACGGGAGGCGACACTCCTCTACGCACGGCGCACATGCTGCGGGTCTTACAAACTGGACGTTTCAAATTCGAAAACATCCCCACTCCTTGGCGGGCCAAACCTCCAGCACTAACACAATGGCGTCTGCGGTAGGAGAAATCCCAGCAGTCAACGAACAAGAGGCTGACGAGCCAGGGCCCAAGGCACCGAGAACGTGGGAGAGACAGGTGAACCTACGCGACAGCGGAATACACCCCCCCCCGGAGTAACATCGCAGTCAGGGTGCCGTGCATCTCAGGACGACAGGTCATCTTTGACGAACTGTTCACTGGAAAGGAGGTGGTCCCGAGAGTCCCGAACAGGGAGCTCCTCACGAGAAGGACTCTGACTGACGAAGCATCCTTGTTGAGGTTCCGCACCTTTCCTAGGGGATACGAGCCTCTCCCCTGGAAGGGGACATCGAGGTGGGAAACAGTGGCCCAGACACCTGAGGACGGGGGTGGGGAAGCACACTACCACCACAACCCACAGGAGATGGAAGTTGAAGTGGGACTCGCCGCGCGGGACCCGCGGCAGGCTGTGGGACAAGACGCCGCACCACCGCAGGAGCTTCTCCCGGCGACGCCTATGCCCACGGGGCTGTTCCCGTTGACAGCGGAGGTGGTCGAATACATTTCACAAGCCCCTGTGTTGCTCAAAGCAGGGCTACTTTGGGCTCACCTTGCAGAAGCGGGGGAGAAGTTACAGGGGCAGGTGCACCCGGGACAAACCGCCGCCGCGGGGGCCCTGACTGCGCAAGACCTCTTCGAGCATCCGGCGGGGGAGCCGCTGCACACTATGTTCGGCACGGGAGGCGCTCCAGGGGGGGCAATACGACTCCCTGTGGAACATGACGGTGCCCCCGGCCGTTGACTACAACTGCCTGGTGCACACAGGCGACGGAGACACTCGAAGGTTCCAGCAGCTGCTCCTAGCGGAACTCCAGCGAGCGACTATGGAACACGGGCCGCTGCCCTGCCAAGGGGGATATCATCGTCACGTCCCCTTGGCAGGGCACCCTGAGAGCAACATTTACAGACCCGCTCCACGCGGCCATTGCCCTACAAGTGGACGAAAGTGGGGCTACGCAGACCGCGCCTGGAAGCACGGGGCGGTGGGCACCCCCAAAGCCAGCGTTGCGAGGGACGTGCACAGGTGCCCAATGAAACAAGACAGGGACTCGCTCCCGGCCGACCGCACGGTCATCCTGCAGTCCACCGGGCTGGTTGGCCAGGGAGTGGCAGAAACTGCCAACAGCATCTCGGCGGGAGTGGTGCTCGAAGGGGGAGCCCGAAACATCGTTTACATTGGCAAGGGCAGGCCACACTGGGAGGAGGCCAGGGCAACCGCGCTAGACGTCGCCATCGTTGTCTTCTCAAGAGCGGACGAGGCAGACAGGGCGCTGCGGCTGGGGCTCCCATACGAATTCTATGGGCACCCAGTAACAGTGCACAGGTACTCTTCCACTGCAGACATCACGAAGTTCCAAGAGTGGGAACTGGAGCTGGTTGCCAGGCCGCCGGAAGGCAGACATTGGCACTCTGCAGAAAGGGCGGAGCAGGTCCCCTCGGCAGCAAAGCGAGAACTACGGTCGCAAACCGGCATGGAGATTTTTCCTGTTCCCTCTCCCCCATCGGAAAGGGGAGTGGGGGAACTCATCACCCTTGCCCAACCACTTCCGGACCGGGACAGCAGGGAGGCCTGCAGATATTGGATGACGGTGGAGGCTGCTACATATGAGGCTGTCTCCCATCGCACCACCAACCGCATGTTCTTCCACATCGGAAGCATGAAGTTTCACATCGCCTGCAGCCCCAGGTCGAGGTGGATGACTCAACGCAGCCCGCAGCAACCTCCGAGGCAGCGGGCCAGATATGCAGGCAAGGGACAGGGCAAGGGGGGGCAAGGGCACCTAGTACGGACAGGTGCAGCCGACCCAGCTCTTTGCGCAGGACCAAGGCTACGGGCGACAGCAGCCACCAGAGACGCAAGCCATACAGGCTTCTCAGGCAGGTAGTGAACTGTCGTCACTGGCCGCCTCAGTGAAGGCCCTCACCGAGGTGGTTAGCCAGCAGGTGCAAGCCTCTGACAGACAAATGTCCGCGATCACCCAGCTGTCTGGGCAAGTGACAGGTCTGCTGCAGCACGGAGTGCAGCTGATGCCTCAAGGTGGGCAGAACTACCTGACTCACCAGCAGCAGCCCCAACAGCTGCAGCCCCCACCGGCGTCCTCGCTGCAACTGCCTCACCAAGTACCATTGGGGCCACCGCAGGCCCACTATCAGCACCCGGCACAGGGGCTGTACTCACAGTGGGGCGCGCAGCATCAGCAACAGCCAGCGGCCTCTCAGCCCCCTGCTCAGCCGAGGCCCCTGGCGGAGGCCCTGCGCAAAGACCCTCGGCAGTACGGGAGGGCTGAGACGGGCCCCACCATACCGCAGGAGTTCGACAACCCAGACGGCAGGGCGCCTTGACGAGCTCCGGGCTCAGGTCAGTTGTCCCCTACCCGTTCTGAGTACTTGGCCACTTTGCCAGGACCGCACCCTGACTGGCACACTGCAACCTCCCTGCAGGCACACAGGGGATGAGGAGAGATGGTGGGCTGAGGGCCGACACCGGACAGAGGCAACCAACACCGCTGGGGGCCGACAGGCACCTGAACTTAGCAGGAGCACAGCTTGGAAGGGATGCAAGCCGACACCTCCCAGCAGAAACAGGCCAAAGTGCCGAGCTAGCAATAGGACAAATGAACAATATTTGCCGGGCAGTAAACTTTATTGCTTGCTCATAATAACAGCTGCTCATAATCACACCCCCAACCTGATAACCGAGGGTGACCACCCAGCGGGATGTGGGTACTTTAAATCTGGTAGAATTATGAATTACTTATCACTGCACCTCATGATCCCTGGACACCTTGAGCCCATAATAAACCAAAAGCCTATATTGCTCAAAGCTGTGTGCCTCGTGATAGTCGGAATTATGCTTATTACCTACCGCGAGATTCTAAAAAGAATGACACGAGCACCGCGAAACGACTCAACCTCAGGGGGAACCGCGCGAGCTCACACGACGACCCAGAAGCGCCCAGGGTCTGGGCTTGGAGAAACCAAAGGAAGAACACACCCTGGATGCACAGGAGGGGGAAGTGGTACTGGAAAGAGGCGATGGAAGGGGGTAGTCTTTTCTATGTTAACAGCACCGAAGGGAGGATCTCCCTCCGCAGGAACTTTGCGGGAAGGAACAACAACTGTGTTTTTGTTCCGGTTGGCAAGCTGCGGAAAGTTAGGAAAGAGCTCAAAGAAAGGGACAAGAGCAAAGCCCTCAGAAAAAGGGAGGTTACAGAACAACCCTCCACCCCTCCCCCCCTCAGCGGCGGGGGGGGTGAGGGGCGGCCTCCCTCAAGGAACCCGACACGGGGCGCGAACCCCCGGGGGGAGGGGGGCCTCTACACGGTGGAAGGACGAGTGTCGGACGTGCAGCTTAGCCGGTACCTCCGCACAATTGACCCGGCTCCGCAGGAGGAGATGAACCAGCAAAAATTCCTCTCCAGACTGCTGGCCAAGGACGGGATTGATGGCCTGCTTGCAAGTGGGAGGTTTGCCTATCAGCCACTGTGTGACGGGGCGCACTGGAGGGCCCTCTTCTTCGACCAACAGGCAGGGGAAGGCTGCCCACGCTTTCCCCGGGGGGGACACATCACATTGCAATGCAGGGGGGGGACGTACCCCAGGTGCTCGAAACAGGTCGGGGAGGGGGTGAAAGAACGAATATGGTGCATTTCATACGAATCAGCAATGTCGCTATTTGAAAATTTTCGCCTGCGGCGCATGTCGGATCACTCGTAATACTACGAAAGACCCCACGGTACGCTGCGCGTGTCGTGGGACCCGCCGCCGCCGCGCGTGTTGGCCCCCGCCGCGCGTGTTGGGACCCGCCGCGCGTGTTGGCCCCCGCCGCGCGTGTTGGGAACCGCCACGCGTGTTGGCCCCCGCCGCGCGTGTTGGGACCCGCCGCGCGTGTTGGCCCCCGCCGCGCGTGTTGGGACCCGCCGCGCGTGTTGGCCCCCGCCGCGCGTTTTGGGACCCGCCGCGCGTGTTGGCCCTCGCCGCGCGTGTTGGCTCTGCCGGGGGGGGGATAGGATCCGACCCCCCAAGGCAAAATATCGAGGTCTAGGGGGGGGGTCCAACCCCCCCAAGGCAAAATATCGAGGTCTGGGGGGGGGTCTAACCCCCCCATGGCAAAATATCGAAATCTAGGGGGGGGTGGGTCCAACCCCGGACACGAAAACGGAAGGGGTATTTCAATGTGATGTCTGCCCCAGGTCAAAACGTGGGCAGCCGAAGGGGGAAGTATCCACGTGCACCTGTTCGACTCCTATGGACCCAACCCGAGGGAAGGGGCGAGGGGGCATGGGAAGCTGCTGGACGCCACCAGAGCATGGGCCGAAAGAAGGACGAGACAGGGGAACCCTACCGAAGTCACGTGCACCAAACTCCGCACCCAGCACGACGACTTTCAATGTGGGGTCTGGGTTGCGGTAATGGTGGCGGCATGGTGTGACTGGACGAGAGCCCCAGAGAAGTCAACCTGGCCAAGGGCGGCACACCGAGCCGCTGGGGGCACTGGGAAAATGGCAAACACCAGGGTGGCAAAACAGCACAGAATTACCATGCAAATTGCCACCCAACAGGAGGAGCACGCTGAAGGCCAGGCCGACACCCAGCGTGGGAGCAGCAGGGTACCCGGCAAAAGAGCAGTACTCAGGCCACTGCAACAAGCGTCGGAAAATAGAGAAGCACCAGTCCAGCCGAAGAGACAACAGCGGACAGCCACAAGGACTATACTTGGCAGCTGGGGCAATAGTACACGAGAGTCTGAGAATAAACCAAACCACCCCAGTGACAAAGAGAACCAAGCACCCCCACCGGATGCTGGGGAGGAAGGCAGGCTGTCCCTGATGATCTGGATATCAGGGGAAGCGACCATGCGTACTTTGACCTCGCCAGGAGTTGCGAGGGGCACCAGCCAGACGTGCTAGTTCTCACTGAGACGAAGGCGGCGGGCCCTATGGGCCCGAAGAAACTCCAAGGGCTGGGATACAGCGCCTGGCACTCAGCACCGTGCCATGGTGTCCAGAGAAGGGGAGCGGATGGCACCTCGTACAGAGGGGGGGTGGTCCTCGCCCTCAGACGCCCTTATGACAGAACAGACGTGCGCACCAACCGCGAGGTTCCCAGATGCGCGAAAGGGTACCTACAGCACGTGGTTATCACACTACCGAGCGACAAAAAGGTGCACGTGCTCGGTGTCTACAACCCTCCCCACCCCGAAGAAGAGGTGCTCAGGACGTGTATCCGAGAATACATAGCCCGGGAGGCGGCAGTGGCTTCCAGGAAGGGGGAGCACATAATCGTGGGGGGAGACTTCAATGTCGCGGAGACCCCCAGGGAGCAAGACGGGACGGAACAGCATGCATGGAGAGCGATGTCTGAACGGGCAGGCCTTGCAGAGATCAGCTGCCCGCAAGGGCCCACGTTTGGGGACCACAAAATCGACGGGTGGCTGGCGTCGGCGGAACTTCAGCAGATCGCTGACGAACGGCACCCGATCGACACTAGAGCACACAGACACTGCAGCGACCACCAGGCGGCAGTAGCGGCGGTGCCGCTATGGAGGCTGCACACCACCACACCGGTGGTGGAAGAGAAGGCGAAACCCGACCCGGTCACGAAATATCAATTCCCAATCTCCAAGGCCTTACAACGCACGATGACGGCGGCAATTGATTCGGCGCTCCAACCGAGTCTCAGGGAGGAAGAATTCAAGACAGTGATCGAAAACGCGGTCGACGCGGCGGAAAGGGGGAGCCCGGACGCCAGGGAAAGAATTGATGAGGCCGGGAAGGCGATTGCCGGGGTCCTTCAACAAGCCATGCAGGCCGTGGAGATCCCCCTGGAAACTGTCAGGTGCAGGCCCAAGCAAGGTCACCAGGGACCCCAACACAGGGGTCCGACTACCGAAAGCTAAATTCAGGAAGCGAGACAAAGCGCTGAAAGCGGCAGCAGTCCTACAGGAGATGCTGGCGATAGAAAAAGCGACGGGAGAGGCCCCCAGCGCGGCACTTCTGGAAGAGGCCATGGCGGAACAACAAGACACGGCACCGGGCCTACCCGACACATGCGCAGAACCGGAAGACCCCCACTGGTGGGCGGAATCTGAGATGCGCAGGTTCAGACAGGAAGCCAAATCTGTTATCAAAGACCATAAAGCTGAAACCTGGGAGACATTCGTCCAAAAATTCCGCAGCAACTACTATCGAATGAGGAAATCCGCCCACAGGTTCGTCTTTCGAGATCGCACCGCACTCCCGAAAGGAAGAACCCTGGGGATATGGGACAGAAATCACAAGATGGCAGTGGGGGCGGTGGCCACTGCGGAGGCCTTCTCGGGGCACATGGCCCACTCGGACCCGTACTGTTTCGAACACCCCAGGACGGACCGACTGGACGATGAGATGCCATGGCTGGCAGCAGGAGCCCCGGACAGAATGGAACCGGGGCAAAGACCGAGGAAGACGGAGCTTGGGAGCAGACTCGCTATTGAACTCTAAAGACAAATTGTCAAACGACTCCCCAACGGGAAGGCGGCCGGCCCGGATGCAGTGCCAAACGAAATCCTCAAAGCCATGCCGGAGGAATTCCACGAAGTTCTCTTCTCACTCATGAAGGCGATGTGGAAAGCGGGGATAACCCCAGGCACGTGGAAGCTTGGCACCTTTATTTACCTGCACAAGAAGGGGGACACCTCTGGCACGTGGCACGCGTGGGTGGACGGGGGTTACATACTTAAGTGCATAATTTCGGAAAATGTTATTATACGGCTTGATATTTTTGGAGAAGTTTGGAGAAGGTTTGGACAAACTCAAAAATATAAAATTTTGACATTTAGGGTTTAGGAGTAGTCGTGCGGGGCCATTTTGGTCACGGCAAACCGCAGAAAATCGTGTTTTGCACTTGGCATGCATGCGCGTCGCATGAATGTGTTGATAAAAGGTCACCGCCGAGTTTGGGGAGGTGCACCAAGTTAGTTGAAGGCACTTGAAAGTTGCATAGCCAAGATTTTAGGGTTTTAGGGTTGCTGGCGGGTGAAATATTGGCTGTGAGAGCAGGGGTTTCGCGTATGCGGGGTCCGCTATAAAGTGCATAATTTCGGAAAATGTTGTTATACGGCTTGATATTTTTGGAGAAGTTTGGAGAAGGTTTAGACAAACTCAAAAATATAAAATTTTGACATTTAGGGTTTTGGAGTAGTCGTGCGGGGCCATTTTGGGCACTGCAAACCGCAGGAAATCGTGTTTTGCACTTGGCATGCATGCGCGTCGCATGAATGTGTTGATAAAAGGTCACCGCCGAGTTTGGGGAGGTGCACCAAGTTAGTTGAAGGCACTTGAAAGTTGCATAGCCAAGATTTTAGGGTTTTAGGGTTGCTGGCGGGTGAAATATTGGCGGTGAGAGCAGGGGTTTCGCGTATGCGGGGTCCGCTAGAAAGTGCATAATTTCGGTAAATGTTGTTATGCGGCTTGATATTTTTGGAGAAGTTTGGAGAAGGTTTAGACAAACTCAAAAATGTTATTTTTTGACATTTAGGGCTTTGGAGTAGTCGTGCGGGGCCATTTTGGGCACTGCAAACCGCAGGAAATCATGTTTTGCACTTGGCATGCATGCGCGTCACATCAAAATTGTGATGCCCCAAGTTTGTTCAAATGCTTGAGCATAAATATGCAAAAAATGTTATCATTATTGCATTGTGAATGCCAAATCCCATACTATATATTTGAATGCAAAAATTACAACAGTGATAACACGCGCTCATGCTCGGCAGCAGGCATCTTGTACACATCCCCTCTTTTAACTAGGCGCACATCGGTTGCACGCACGGCTTCACAAGAGATCAAGCACTTTTTACTTGTGTCTAGTATGTAGTCATCTCTCACATCGGCATCTTCCCATTCAAAGTACCTCCCCGAAACCACAAATTCTCCCGGGGCAAAATATTGCCCATAGTCATCTCGGCGCCCCCTAGGTCCAACCTCCGTCACGGCGGATAACGCCTTCACCAAGTAGTAGGCGTGTGTGCGGTCCGCCGGGTCTCGGTGGACCGCGATGATGCATCCGCGCCGCACCGCTACACTCACATCACTCGCATACTCCTCCACCAACTCCCGCACCCTTGCCGCGTCCGCACCCGTTGCGGGCGTCAATTCCACCTCCCTCCACAAATCCACATGCGAGCTCTCCAAACAGTTCTCGGACGTCGGCATGGACGACACACATTCCGCATAGCATGACACGCAATAGCATGTCCTGTCGCGCACCAGCAACTTCCCCTCCACGCCCGATCGCACCGAATGCAGTTGCAAAGTGCGCTCCAAAGATTTGTATGCGATGCGCGCCGTGTGATCAACCGCCGACAAACCTCCCGCCACCTCTTTCGTCGCGTCCTCGGGAACTAGATAAAAAAATCGTTGATTGAATGCGGCCCTCGACTTCGTGTAGCTGGTGTCCGCGCGTGTGCGCAACCTCTCCACACAAAAAGCATAGAGATCGGCCGCACACAAGATCTTCCCATACCATTTGTCACCCTCCGAAATTACCGCCACCGCCGCTGCATGCTTCACGTGTGCCCCCGCTCCGTCCTGCTCCCCTTTAGCATGCGCCGTCTCAAAGAAGTTCCGCTGACAAGGAATCCCCAGCGACCATTCCATTTTGCTGTTTCCCACGTCCGCGAATCCCGCCGCGCACTTGTTCTGCCCCGCACAACCATCCGCCCATTCGTGAATAAATATTGGCTTCGGAATCCCCCTTTTCTCAAAGTACTCCTTGATGATCACCTCTCGCATGTACTGAATGAATCTGTGATCATGCTTGCGGTCATCACTGATAAAGTACACATAGTCCTTTATCACAACCGGGTTCTCCGCCGTGGACTCTACCCCATCGACTTCCTTGCACGCGTGCCGCCATAATACACACACCAACACAGTAGCCTGCTTCACCACCCAGTGCAAACTCTGAACTTCCCTCGGGATGTTCAACGAATGGTTCTCGGAGAAGTCGAAACACCACGCCGTATGCCCCAACGGCAAATCCGTGATACACGTCTTAAATTGACGGTGCTGGTGCAAGGCCATGAATGTATGGTAAGCATAGGGACGCAAAAACGGGCAGTCCCCGACGCCATTTAGCCTCCGCCACTTCCACGATTCCGACGCCGCGTCCTCGCACAGAAAGCGTCCATTGCACCGACAGTTTGGCGACTTCCCCGGTTCGTGCCCCAGCAACAACGTTTGCAGCTTAGATATCAACGCCCCCAATTTCGTCTTCTTCTGCAAAAACTGCAACCTCCTAACCTCTTTCCCTTCGTCGTCGTACTTGCCCGTACTCAGAGTCTCATAGCACGACCACCTCACCTCCTCCGCATATTGCACCTCCTTCTCGCACACTTTAAAGTTCTTCAAACCTCCGCACTGTTTGCAGGTTTGCAACAGGCACTCTATGCGGTGCTTATCCCCTTCACGCGGGCACAACAGACTCTCCGCGAACGTGGAGGTAGACTTCCCCGCCTTCACGATGCCACACACTTGCCCCGTCGGCGCACCCACCGCGCTCTCCCTCTTTTCCTCCGCCGTCCGTGGCACTCGGGGGCAACACTTCTTATCCTTGCACGGGCACTTCTTGTGCACCGCCTCCCGTGCTTCGTCGAACCCTTTAAGCACCATGCGCATGTCCTCGTGATACCTACAACAACAAGAGATGTTGTCCCTTCTTGTCAACCGTACCACATTGTGCGGTTTGCAAACTCCCGCCTTCTCAAACGACCTTTGCCCCACCTTCACGCTTGGATATTTCGCCACAAATCTCCGGTACACCACTAGTTGCGAAGCCTCAAGCCAATGCTTGCTAACGTACTCACGGGGCGTCTTAAGCTTCCCCGTGTGTGGATCTCTTGCCAACACCACGTCCTTCTTACAAGGACTCACGCGCGTGTTGTCCGGGTGCAACCAAAAGTCGCGGATGAGTGCACAAGTGGCTTCCGCCATGCACCCTGAACGACGCCCACGTCGCTTGGGGCGCGTCACACCCACGTGCAAGCTCCTTCGTGCACGCTCGGCATTGCCAACCCTCGCACCCGCCAGCATGTTTTTATGCCCCGTGATGCCCGCATATCCTACACGCTTATGCACGCCTAACATTGTTGTCGCTGCGGTTAACACTTGCCCCTCTTGCATGTTCTCGCCAAACACTGCGGCCGCCACTGCAAGCTTGTGCTCCTCGTTCAAGTTAGAATTCCTACTCGACAGCGCCCCAAAGACCGCAACCAGGTTTTCTAGAATGCAGTCCATAGCTTTGGTCTTCGCCATTTCTGTATCACCGAACAACGCTGCGCGACAGCGTTGCAGTACACCTACTGCCACTTCCTTTGGCAGCGTTTCAATGTACCCCCTCACCGCTGAAGCGATGCGGTTTGGGGACCTACTAAAAATCTCGCTCATCTTCCCTATCCAGTGGTTCCTGTTTCCTCGCTTCAGTGGCGTGTATTCCTGTGGTCTGTCAACTTCGTGACGTGTCAGCGACCGACGCAAACCATCTTCTTGCCCCTCTATCCCTCCTTTGGACACTTCGCGCGAAGTGTCCAGTTCGTCTGGAGAAGAACATTCCTCTTTGTCTGAGCTGTCAGGAATCTGACAATTGCGCAAGGGCGTGGAAGTCGCCTCAGCTCGTGCAGACGCCCAAATATCGCACACCGAATCCAACTTGGTAACCAAGTGTCGAAGCGTCGGCATAGCTTCTTGCGGTAGGGGCCACACTCCAAGAGGTATGGTGCGTGCGGAGTCGCCTACTTCTACTAGAAGAGGTAGCAAGTCCATAAGAATTGGCGGGATATCCCAGTCTGGTCCAGGATTGTAGCTCGCGTCTGAGCCGCACAAAGCTAAAAAGACGCTCATAGCTAGAATGACATGCATGATTCCACATAACTGCCCTAGTAGCCAACGTCGATCATCCCGAACCACGGTGAACTTCACGTGGCCTTCCACGATGTGCACCCCTGCTACAAAAAGGTATGCGCACTCCTCAACAGTCGTTCTCACGCATTTTGTCACAGATCATAATAGTTCATAATAGCTTCGGGCTCTTTACAAATAAAGTACAACCGCACCGTTGAAGCTTGTCGGATTTGGGCGCCGCTTCGTCCCACCCATATCGTTGTCGTTTCTACCACGCTAACCACATATCAAATATACATGAAATATATTCGTGCGAGGGCATGAGCTTCCTCGCACTTCCATCACCGGTCACATTCTTGAAGAATACGAACGCGTTTCACTTCGAAATGGCGTGAAGTGCTTCATGATGTGGCGCTTTGGAGTTCACCAAATCTGTCAGCGCTCCACATCATAATTTATATCGGTGGCATAATGTTGTGTGCATCGTGATGTGGCGCTTTGGAGTTCGATCAAGTTTTATCGACGGACTCCAAATCTGTCAGCGTTCCACATCATAATTTATATCCGTGACATAATGTTATGTGCATCTTGATGTGGCGCTTTGGAGTTCGATCAAGTTTTATCGACGGACTCCAAATCTGTCAGCGCTCCACATCATAATTTATATCCGTGACATAATGTTGTGTGCATCGTGATGTGGCGCTTTGGAGTTCGATCAAGTTTTATCGACGGACTCCAAATCTGTCAGCGCTCCACATCATAATTTATATCGGTGGCATAATGTTGTGTGCATCGTGATGTGGCGCTTTGGAGTTCGATCAAGTTTTATCGACGGACTCCAAATCTGTCAGCGTTCCACATCATAATTTATATCCGTGACATAATGTGATGTGCATCTTGATGTGGCGCTTTGGAGTTCGATCAAGTTTTATCGACGGACTCCAAATCTGTCAGCGTTCCACATCATAATTTATATCCGTGACATAATGTTATGTGCATCTTGATGTGGCGCTTTGGAGTTCGATCAAGTTTTATCGACGGACTCCAAATCTGTTAGGGTTCCACAGCGAAATATTTTTGCGTGGGATATTTGTATGTGCATGGTGATGTGGCGCTTTGGAGTTCTGGACGGACTTGAAGGCCCAAGACTCCGCCTTTAATTAATTGACTTATGCTCCTGAAACCTAAGAGTAAGTAGCACGTTAACACCTTGCCCCAGAAACATGGGGGCGAACCGTGGAAAACAGGCTGTTGTGAAAGCTATTGCGAAGAAGAAAGAAGAGAATGTAGTGAAATGTGTGGTCCGCGATTGTGCGGTCCCGAAAACTATTGTACCGAAGATCCAATGCAAGACGTGCCAGGGCTACTTTCATTTCGCGTGTTCTAGCAATGAGGAGGTTGGAGTAATATGCAAGCAGTGTGGTCCTCGGCCGGGGAAGTGCGTTTATTGCAAGAAAAGCGCGAGCATTCTGACTTGTAGTGTTTGTGGAGGTGGTTTCCATCCTTCATGTCAGCGAAAATTCGGGACTGCCGATTGTGGTTTGCTCACAAATCAAAAGAACTGTGGGCGCAAGGAGTGCGAGCAGCGATCAGAGTGTACTGCTAGTGAAGTGGCGGAAGCTGCCACCGAGGCCACCGTTAAAACGCTGGCCTCAATTGACGCTCCCCGCGCGTTGGCGGGCTTGGCCAAGGAAGCGCAGAGTTCTCGAAGAAAGTCCTTGGACTGGCCTACTAGCGCGCTGAAGACCGGCGACGCTGGTGAGCTCATTTTTCAAAGTGGTCCAATAATATAACGTTGTAATGAGTTTTTAGTTCTATTTATGTTTCTCGTCCTACTTGTGTAAACGTGCTTGGTTTTGGTGTTCTAAGAATTAGGTGGGCTCGCCACGGCTCCGCCCTCACCCCCACCGCCAGCACCAGATGAGTCCTGCTTCATATGCGAGAAGGACGATGGACGTGGTGTCCACAGGTGCTCGCACTGCAATGCTAGCTACCATAACGTGTGCATGGTAGCCAAAGGCATTGAAGAGGTGAACAATTGTGGTAGGCCGGAGTGCATGGCGAAGCGCACGGTCTACCCAACCTCCCAAGCCGAGAGAGACGCTCTGAACCTCGCAAAACATGGTGCCATGCTGCTGGAAGGCGCGCTCGAGAACAGTTTGCCGTTGCTTGCGGTGCCGTCGGCGCGGCCCCCGCCCCTTGTTCAAGCGGCCACACCCGAGGGCGTTCGGGTGGGTGTAGAGGGGCCGTCGGGAGGGGCGGAGCAACCCGCGCATGCTCCCGCCCCCACCAGCACGGAGGTGCCCGCACCCGACACCGCAGGGCTGGTAGTGAACGCGCCGTCGGGAGGGACGGCTCAACCCGCGGATGCTCCCGCCCCCACGAGCACGGAGGTGCCCGCACCCAAGACCGCGGGGGTGGTACCGGACGCGCCGTCGGGATCGGCGGAGCAACCCGCGGACACTCCGGCACCTGCCTTGTCCATGCTCTCGGAGTTCTCGGCATCGGCTCCCCCACCCCTTGAAGCGGCCACACCCGAGGGCGTTCGCGGGGGTGGAGAGGAGCCGTCGGGAGGGACGGAGCAACCCGCGCATGCTCCCGCCCCCACCAGCACGGAGGTGCCCGCACCCGACACCGCAGGGCTGGTAGTGAACGCGCCGTCGGGAGGGACGGCTCAACCCGCGGATGCTCCCGCCCCCACGAGCACGGAGGTGCCCGCACCCAAGACCGCGGGGGTGGTACCGGACGCGCCGTCGGGATCGGCGGAGCAACCCGCGGGGGGTGTAGAGGAGCCGTCGGGAGCGGCGGCTCAACCCGCGGATGCTCCCGCCCCCACGAGCACGGAGGTGCCCGCACCCGAGACCGCGGGGGTGGTACCGGACGCGCCGTTGGGATCGGCGGAGCAACCCACGAACACTCCCGCACAGGCATTGCCCGTAGGTGGCCATCAGCGGAAGCCTCGGTGGGAGGACCTGGATCTGCCGCAACGTCTTCACTCGTACAACAAGTACATTAACTTTAGGCCGCGGTATGTGTATGGCGACGGCTTTGGTGGGAAGGAGGGATACGCCGAGAAATCGAACGGAAATTCTCGTACGGCGGAGTGGTGTTTCACCAGGGTCACTCGGGGGGGGTATGTGGTAGGCTCAATCCTGCACATAAAGAATAAAGGGTGGTTTGTCCATTGCGGGGGGCCAATCGATGGGCCGAACGCCGACCCGGAGATGTTTCACACCTTCCGCATGAACAAGCTGAACGTGGGCGTAACGGACAAAGCCCGAGGGGAGGCTTACTTCCGTGACAACGAGAAGATCGACAAAGTGTTCCAGGTCCTCCGGAAGTTCGTGCCACAACAAATTGCGGTGGAAAAAACGAAGGGCTTCCAGGAGGGCGTGTCGGTGACGGCCCCGTTGAGGCAGGTGAATACGGCGGACCGGGTGGAGTTAGGACCCAGCGTTACCCGTGACGACTACCTCTTCGTGGACAAGGACGCGGCATCGGTTGCCCCTAGCCGTGGGGGCGCGGGTTCCGAGGGGGATACGGTCACAGAGGATGCACCGCCTGAGACAATTGCGTCTAAAGGGGCCTCAGGAAGGAAGCGCATGAGGTCGGATTTGGCTGACGGCCACACCTTGCAGAAGCGGGTTGCCGCGCCTGCGCACCTGGCCGTTCCACACCGAAGGGGGAGCCAAGCACCGAGCGACGTGTCGGGTAGGGCACTTGATGCTGGCACGGGGAAAGGCACGGGGAAAGCTGGAGGTGGTCGTTCTCGAGGCCGGAGGTCAAGTGTCGGCAGTGGGGTGCTGGCGGTCCCACTGGCGGCGCAGGTGGAGGTAGAGGAAGGAAGAAGTGGACCTTTGCAGGTGGGCGTGACGAGTGAACAGTTGGAGGAGCTGTTGAGGAAGCAGGGAGAGGAGTTTGGTCGGAGCTTGGAAGCGTTGGAGCAGAGACAGCAGAGCGCACTGGACCGGCGCTTAGAGCTGGAGCGCGCTAGTTTGGAGACGCTCCTGCCGCAAGTGCCGGCCTCCGAGGAACCGCGTCCGGCACCTGTGGCGTCGGCGACGCCCACGGCGGAGCAAGGGACGGAGGGTGAGATCTCAGGTCTGGAAGCAGGTCGTCAGGGCGTCCCGCAGGCCCAGCAGCAGGAGGAACTCCTCCTGGCCCAGCACCTGCAGCAACTCCCACAGTCACAGGCTCAGGTTCATCAGGTGCTGCAGCCCCAGCAGTTTCAGCAGGTGCTGCCGCCTCAGCAGCTTCAACAGCCGCAGCAGCCCTTGCAGCTGCAGCAACTCCCGCAGCCCCCGTCTCAGCTTCAACAGGTGCTGCCGCCTCAGCAGCTTGAACAACCGCAGCAGCCCTTGCAGCTGCAGCAACTCCCGCAGCCCCAGTCTCAGCTTCAACAGGTGCTGCCGCCCCAGCAGCTGCAACAGCCGCAGCAGCCCCTGCAGCTGCAGCAACTCTCGCAGCCCCAGTCTCAGCTTCAACAGGTGCAACTACCCCAGCAGCTTCAACAGATGCAGCAGCTCCAGCAGCTTCAACCGTTGCTGCAGCCCCAACAGCTTCAACCGGTGCAGCAGCCTCAGCAGCTTCAACAGCTGCAAGAACTCCAGCAGCTTCAACAACTGCAACAACTTCAGCAGCTCCAGCAGCTCTCGCAGCTTCAGCAATCCTACCAGCTGCAACCACAATTGCTCGCGCAACCCCAGCTATTCGCGCAACCACCGCAACTCCTCGCGCAACCCCAGCTGCTCGCGCAACCGCAGGTGCTCGCCCAACCACAGCAGCTCGCCCAACCAGCACAGCAGCTTTTCACCCTGACCGCGGATCAATTGCAGGACCTTGCTCGTGGGGCTTCACGCTCACGTGTTTCCTTGGAAGAGCTGTTCGACAGGCGCTAGCTTAGAAATCGTTTGCCTAACTAAAAGTGCTATTTGAGCTGTCCCGAGAGCCGCATCTTGGTGCTTCGTGCTACAGTAAGCTGCAATTTTTGCATAACTCTAATAACCTGACACTACGGTAATTATGTCACTTGCAAGTATTCATACATTAGATTGTGTATGAACATTGGAATATAAGCATGGAAATGCACTTGCATATTGAATTGCTCTTTATTTTCAAAACATCGGCCGTGTGCATGACACGGCAACCATCCTGATATTTGCAGTGAACAAATTGGTCCCGCGCGGCTCCTGCAAAACCCAAAATATCAAAATATTGCATTATTTTGTTTCTACGAACCTTCTCCGATGTTCTCCAAAAATATTAAATCATACAATATAATTTCCCGCTTGTTATTGGCCTTGTAGCGACACATTCATATGCCGCGCATGCATGCCAAGTGCAAAATTCGATTTCCTGCCGTTTGCAGTGACCAAAATGGCCCCGCACGACTACTCCAAAACCCTAAACGTCAAAATTCATATTTTTGAGTTTGTCCAAACCTTCTCCAAACTTCTCCAAAAATATCAAACCGTGTAATATCATCATTTCCCGAAATTGTGCACTTTATAGCGGACCCCGCACACGCCGAACCCCCTCTCACAACTAATATTTCACCCACACCACCCCGCCAGCAACCCTAAAACCCTAAAATATTGGACATGCAACCTTTTACTGCCTTCTACTATCATGTTGCACCTTCCCAAACCTTGTAATGGCCTTTTATAAACTTATTAATGTGTCGCGCAAGCATTCCATGTGCACAACTTGATTCCCTGGTATTTGCAGTAAACGAAATGGCCCCGCACGGCTACTCCAAAACCCGAAATGTCAAAATTTTACATTTTTGAGTTTGTCCAAACCTTCTCCAAACTTCTCCAACCTTCTAACACTTCTAAATGTCATTTTTTCGAAAATTCGTCAAATTATGCATAAACGTACCACCCACGCGTGCCACATGCCCTCTGTGTTTTCTAACTACAGACCCATAGGGCTTCTCCGCACAATTCTCAAGCTCTACACGTCGATGGTCACGGAAGTTCTATCCACATTCTGTGAGGTGAACAGTATCCACAGCCAAGAGCAAATGGGCTCCAGGAAACACAGAAGTACGATCAACCAGCTTCTACGACTACAGCACGCAATCGAGGACAGTAAGCTGTCCCGCAGCCAACTGCATGTTCTCTACGTAGACTTTGAGAACGCCTACGGGTCGGTGGAACATGACAAACTTCAACACACTATGAAGTACCTGGGGATCCCGGAGGACGCAGTCAAGGTGGTGGCAGACCTCTACGGGGGGGACGCCCACAGGTCGCCTTTTAAGATGACCTCGAAGATATAGCACCACAGCTCGGAACCCCTTATGGTTAAGAGGGGACTAGTGCAGGGAGACTCGCTGAGCCCCCTGCTCTTCATTCTTTACCTGGAACCCCTCCTACGCTGGCTCAAAGCAGGCAACAGGGGATACCTGCACCGCCTCACGGATTCGGATAAGCAAATTCGCACTTCCTCGGCGGCATATGTTGACGACCTTGCCTTAGTCGCTGAGTCAGCGGCACAGCTGGCGGTACAGGTCAGGAAGCTGGAGTTCTACTCCAACTGGAGTGGACTTCGAACCAACAAGGCCAAATGCGGAATCACGGGAACGGACGAAATGGGCTCCCCGATCCCGGAGGAGACGTACGAGGATATCACCATGCACACCCCCAGTGTAGGCAGGCATGGGTTCCCGTACCTCCACCCGGACGCCCCATACAAATACCTTGGGATGCAGGTCGCCCTCTCGGGGGACTGGACGGTTCAGAAGCAAGCCTCTTTCCTGCAGGCAAGGGAAAGGATACAAGCACTCCTCCACTCCCCTCTAACGAGCGGACAGCAGGAGGAGGTCCTCCGCTCTGCAGTAATAAGACAGCTCAGGTATGCCCTCCCTTTAGGGATTTTTTCCACCAGGGAAGTCGAGGACCTGGACGCGATTATCGGCGGGGCGTACAAGCTCCTTAATGGACTGCCAAGAGGCACCGCCAACTGCTACACAGCACTCCCGAAAACCTCCTACGGGCTGGGACATACGCCACTACTGGCCACATACGCACAAAGCGTGGCGAGCGCCCTACATATGGCCACCGCCACCAGGGAGGACCTTCGGGAAAGGCCAAGGGAAGTGTTCAGAGAAAGTGAGGCCTTTCACGTCAAACAGACCTCCCAACTCAGCGCCACCACGAGGGGGCTGGTCAGGTTCCACTACAACCGCAGACAGGGACAGATGGACGGTACAGTCAGGACTGGAGAACTTGACAGGTGCTGCACAGCCCGGCAACTTGCGGTGTTACGGGAGCACCAAGTGCTACTCACTGGATCTGGGCCACTGCTGGCGGACCTGATCAACACCCAACACAGAGTTATCTCCGAGCTAGCGGGTGCGGTTCGGAAACCTTTCCCGGGTGCGCTCGAAGGCAGACACAGGACGATCGTGGACAAAGACACGGGGGTGAGAACATGAAGGTGTACGCAGTCAAGGACCAAGAGGAAATTCCGCTTAGTCTAACCACGCTGCTGCCCCTACTCCCTTTCGTGGAGGAAGGATTTTATGTGGCACAGGGGGGCACCCGTGCGTGCAGCCTCAGAGAAGCGCAAGCGAAAGTCCCTGCCAGGCTTCAAGGGCGCATGCGAACCTTCATGCTCATGCTATACCCATATATTTGCGGGGCGCTTGCCGACAAACCCAACGATGCGCAATTCTGGGACAACCCGGGGAACCGTGCCCTCAAGCCTCAGTTTATACCCCCTCAGGAGGTCCACAACGCTCTGGGATTCCGAAGGGTGGCAGAGCCCCAGGCAGTCGACGAGGAAGAACCCACCACCTGGGAAGCGGGCTTCCACCTCACTCAATCCAAATGGGGCCCGAGGTCGCTGTGGCACGCGGAGAGAAGGGCCCCCCCACGACCTCCATGCAGGCCAGGAACGCCTTAAAACAGTTGGCGACAGGCTATTGTGCCAAGGATGAAGAAGACCACGAGGACGCCTTTAAATGCCACGATATTGGAGTCAGACCCACCCTGATCGAGGACGCGGGGGGAAGGGTCATGGTGCTGGACTCCACGGGAGTAAGATCCAAGGCCGAACAAGCCCTCTCAAACCTACGACACGCGGCCAGAGCCGAAGCAAGACTCACCGAGAAGGAGGCGATGGACTGCAGGAGGGCAATGCGGGGAAACCAAACGGAAGGGTCCCAGGCAGACAGGCTCATGAAGGGGAGAGGAAGAAGTGGACCAGAACCCCGGAGGGAGGATCCCCCCAGGCACAAGACGGAAGGAGTCTTCTCGGACACCAGGGGCAGGGAAGCGTGGCTCAGCTCCATACAAGTGGAAACCCACAGCCTCTATACAACGAACGTGGCCACGGTGTCGATGCACCAAGCGAAACTCGCGGATGCTCTCAGCGGAATCACGTTCGAGCAGTCGGACCAATACGACGCGCAGATGCGCAACACGATGGAAACGGTCCGTGACGGGGGATTTTCCTTCGTCCTGATTTGCGATGGCAGCCACTGGAACGTGCTCCTCTTCGGGAGAAACGAGGACTCCATCGTCTCAGTCTACCTCTACGACCCGATGGGGGGGGAGGACGCGCGCCTGCTGGCGGCACTGAGGCAATGGGAAGGGCCGCCGGGATGGCCGCCGGTCAACATGAAGGTTGCCAACATGGGGGTCACACACCAGCGAGACGGGTACCAATGCGGCGTCTGGATGTGCTACATGATAGACAAGTGGCAGGAATGGAACGGGTCTGCCACGGGGGCGACATGGGAGTCCTGGATCGGGCTACATGGGCCCCCAGAGGGCAGGGAGGCGGTGACCTCCAAGAGGTACCGGGAAAACATGAGAGGCCCAATCATGGCGCGCATAGGAGAGCTGGAGCAACGGGAACGCCACCACGTGTTCCACGGGGAGGGGGACTTTCATGACCCAATCTCCTTCGAGGAAGGAGGTGACGAAATCCAGGAGAAGGCCGGCGCAGGACCAATGCAGGTCGAGGAGGGAGACCCGATCATGCAGACCCAGGCCGGCAGGATGCCAAAGATTTCCGGGCACGCCCAGGAATCCCCGAGGGTCGGGGAGAAAAGGACTAGGCCGATTATACGAAGCCCGGGAGGAGACAGGACCCAGACCGAACCCTCCCACAAGAGAAGCGGGAATACGAGAGGCGGTCCGGGGGGAGCCAAGATCCCGCCTGATCGCAAGGGTTAGCCTGGACGATGGCAGAGGCACGAAGTGGGAGGGGACCACGGCGCAAATCATGAAGCTGAGGGCATGGGTCCTCGCTCAAGTTGCCACAGGGGACGTCAGGACGGGAGAGCTGTTCCAGCACGCAGCCAAAAGCGGGTTCCCAAAGGATGCAGTACGGCTAATGACCACGCACCTCATAAGCAGCGAACGGGTGGTATGGGCAACGCACCCTCCAGTCAACGACCACCGAAGCAGAAATACAGTAAGAGTCACCAATAAGAGAATTCTACGTTAAGAAAACAGCCAGCTTTTTTGGGGGGGGCGGGGGGGGGTCACAAGTTTAGGAGAAAAGCTGGCTGGTTTTAAAAGTTAAGAGATTGGCAAAAATAAGAAATATGGAGGCTGGCTAGACCCCAGGACATTTGCTTAAAATATAGCAAAATAAGTACGGCTTTGATGTTACAAAAGTCATCTTGTGCGAGTAGACCTTCCCTAACATCACTAATAAGTTAACGCAATTGTGAACGTGTCGCGTCGTCCATCACGGTAGTGGGCGGTTTTTTCGAAGTGAGGATGTGCTGCGAATCCAATACGAGAAAAACTAATTTTTCACTCTTAAGGATGAGAAAAGCTAGCTGGCAAAATAAGCGGGTTTCTCTTATTTCGTCGGCTCTCTTAGGTACCGAAGCTGGGGGAAGGGGGGGGGTCACAAGTTTAGGAGAAAAGCTGGCTGACCCCGAAATCTCTGTTTTCTTATTGGTTGACTCTTACTGTAAGTGGTGGAGGATCGACACCATGGAGCTCTCAGCCGGCACTGGCCCAACGGCTGCCAGTAACCCTGAGATGCTCGAGGAAACGGGGGAAGAACCCCAGGCCGTTGTGGCGTCCGAGCGCACCGCAATCCGTGCGGTCAGGACGCACTGGGGGAGCAAGGAATACCTGCTCGGACCAATTCGCCCACAAGGGGAGGCATGGGTCGCGGAGGACACCCTGCTGGCAGGAGGAATTGAGGGGATGGACCCGAGCCTGGCCGAACGAGCGGCTGATTTGTTCCACAGCAAGGAGCGAGGAGATCAACAGGATCGGAGCCCCACGAAACGGGAACCACTGTCAGGAACTCCTACGAGACATGCCCACTACTGGCCGGGAGTCACCAAGCTCAACAAAGACACCGAGCCCTTTAACCCAGACTGGGACGCCGCACCCTCGGGCAAGTGCACGCTCACGACGGAAGTGGGCAGGCACCACGTGTTCGCACACGACGAGCGTGGTAAGATGGTGGGTGCTCTCAAGGAGGAGGTACTCGACAGGCTCTACGACAGATATATATGTGGCCGCGACGGGCACGAACGGCACAGACCAGACCCACACACGGGCGGGGGAGGAGCGACGGCGGTCCTTCGAGGAGCGGGAACCACAGCTGGGCACGGTCCACGGGTTCGCCACGGAAGTAGTCCTCCTACTCATCAAAAGGTACTCCTGCGAGGAGGAGGAGGAAGTCAAGAAGACTGCACTGCAGAATCACTGGACGCTCCCTCCGGAAATCATGCAGGCGCTCCAGGAGGCCTTTGGAATCCAGGCAGAGGTATTCGCGTCGCCGCTTAACGTTCACAGTCACACAGCGACATACTGCTCTAAGTTCGACAGGGACAAGATTTTCGGATTCAAAGGGTCTGCGTGGGACACCCACTGGGGAGAACTGGGTGCCTTCGAGTTCAATCCGGAGTACACAGCGGCGGACCTAGACATGGCTCTTCAGGAGGCTCTGATGTCCACCATGGCGAAAACCCCGGTCCTGGGGGTGGGAATCTACCCGGCCTGGACGAGGACACCAGCCAAGGCATATTGCAGGAGGTATGGGGATACCAGGATACATGAATTCGGGGTAATCCCAAGAAAAAGTTTTACGTTCCTCCCCCCAGATCACTGGGGAGGCACCACAGTATCAGGTGTAACGAAGAAGGACTACAGCAACTGGGGAGTGAGAATCCTAGTTGTTGCCAACGCGAAGGGATGGCAAAAATTCTGCCCGGACCCGGAGGGGGCAGCGGAAGTTATCGGGAAAGCCCTGCAACACAGTACATACTGCACGGTCCGTAAGTATCACACGCTTCGAAATCTCAGGCCAGCCAACCCGAAGGTCCACACCACAGAGGCCGCGTCCAATATGACAGCGATTAAAAACGCGATGGAGAACGCTAGTCAGTACGACATGGTCTTCGACCCCCACCCGATGAGAAAATGGGAAATACCGAGCATATCGCGCAGACAGGGGTGGGGGAACGCGGGGGGTGAGGTCCCCAAGGAAGACCGCACCCCGGAGGCAGCAAGGGCCATGAGACAAACGTGGCACGATAGGGGACTTACCGATATCACGATCACGGAGTACCATGCGGCGAACACTGCATGGCCTCTGGACAGGATCAAAGAGGACTCGAGAGCCAGATGGCTACAGGCCATGGAACGCACTCCCATGCTCTTCAGCAGACGAGACAGGGATAGGGGACACACAGAGGTGCGAGAGCGGTTCCCCACGTGCCCCATTAAGCGCAAAACCAGGCTCTCCAAAACCCTGGAGGAAATCAGCAAAGCCTGGGACGCGACCTCGTTCCTCTATACAGATGGGTCGCGACTGGACCCAGAGGAAGAAGGGGGGTCACACAGAGTGGGGGCGGCCTACTGGGACCCCAGAGGGGACGAAAGCCCCAGAACCTGGCGAGGTACGTGATCGAAGGGTGGACACCTCACCATCAACAGGGCGGAACTCCTGGCGATCCACGCGGCACTCAGAGCCAGGGAGCGCTCAACGCCAAGCGAGATAGCAATCTGCACGGACAGCCTCTGCAGTATGTACCAAATTCTCAACATGCTGTCCAGACCCCACACGATGGAATGCCATAGACACAGGGATTTGCTTGAGGATATACTCTCCCTGGTCGAACAACATAAACACACTATTCGATGAAAATGATATTCTCATGTGAAAATGATATTGCCTTATTTACCTCATGATAGGCTTAAAAAGCCGCATTTTAACAGTCAAGAACATGCAAGTGCAGGTTGTGCATTAGATTTAATGGTTTTTATGGTACAAAATTGAGGTCAAATGCACTTTTTCGAAATCTAGGAGGAGTGAAAACACACAGAACTTTTGACTCAGAATCTATATACACGTTATACACATATTATTTACATGTTTTTTTTCGTCTTGCTTTACGCGTCCACTTCAGGTGCTACCGCTACCGCTACGCAATTATCAAAAGCTTCGTCTTCATCGGAATCATCCGATTCATTCAAGTCACCTAGGTCCTTGCGCGTGCGTTTGGATTGTTGTGCAAGCAAAGCGACGACTATCTGCGCGTATTGCTCGTTCGGTATACTCCGTTCGGGGTCATTCGCATCCACATTCCATGCCAGCACTATTTCATTCTTATCGAAAGTCTCGGTAGACGGTCGGTGCCCCGGTGGCGCTGCGAAAGCTCCTGGGTGACTCGCAAGCTGCTTGCCGAGGTGCTTCTTCTTGGTGTCGGTGTGCTTTTTGGGTTGGAAATAGCGATATAGCAGCTGTTGAGTTGACGGATAGCGCGCCTCCACCTTCACCAAGTACAACGGATCCGACCATTCGCTTCGCTTCAGTTGTACGCGGAACGCGAACTTGTCGTTTTCAGATTCCACCGCGAGAGCCACCGCAAAGCTGCCGACTGTCATCTGGCCGTAGGTGACCTCCCACTGGGCGTTGTCCACGTACTGCTCTGCTCGCTTTTGGGCTCGACCTTGGTGTTTCCGTTTACCGTTGTACACTTCTATCGGCGCTCGATCAATTCGGCGTTGGATGCGCACCGGTATAGCGGGGACGGCGGCAGCCTCGGCAGCTTCTATCGCCAACGCGGGCGCCTCTATCAGTCGAACCAAGGTGGTATTGCGCTCGATGGCGATTTTCTCGGGATGCTGGAAGGGTATCGCGGGCGCTTGACATTCTCCACCAGCAGTTAGGTGGCGCTGTTTCTCGATGACATCCTCGCGCCAAAACTTTTCGTGCACCTCCGTCAGCTTTGTGCCCAAAATGTCCTTCAACGCCTGTAAGGTATGCTCAAGCTTTTCGATGCCTTCTTCGGTAAAAGGAATCGGCTTGATGTATCCAGGCCCCGCGACAGGGGGTGTAGAAACAAGCTTTGGCAATGGAGTCTCGGGTAACCATTTGGGTGAAATGGAATACTGTTTGTACTGCATGCCCACTTCGCCGTGCTCGTTCTTCTTGAACTTGAAAGCCTGCTGTGCCAAAATATTGTGGCAATCGAAGACGTGACCATCAAACCAAGAGCTGAAGTCGAAGATCTTCTCGGTGTGCTCGCATATTACACCATCCGTAAAGCATTCTTGTGCGACCTCTATCATCTCGTCGAGCGTCCAAGCTTGCTTGCGTCGTAGACGCACGGAGAAGCGTGAAAACATCTGGTCAATGTTCTCGTGCGTATGTCCCACCAACAGAAAGTTGAGTTTCACCTTGCGAAAGACGTCCGTGTGCACCAGCCAAGCTGCGTATGCCAACATCAACTTGCTCTTGTTGGTGCTCACATTGTCAAGCTGTACATACAATACTTCCGGCATCGGGTATGAATTTTCCCCGTCCCCGTTGCGTCGATGCTCTTGAATGCGGAGGATATCCCGGTGCAAAACGTTGACAAGGAAGTTCGCATCGTCCTTGAAGTTGGCGTAGTTGAAATCCATAAAGCGGCCCACGTTCTCGATCATGCTCCCCATGTTGTGCACGTCAAGGAAGTCCTTAGAGTCCAGATGTTTAGGGATACGTCGAAAGTGTGGCAGTCGGGTGGTCCACTGCGTCATGCCATCGATGATCACCGAGGCATACTTATGCCAAGTTTTGTTCATGGTAATGCTCTTGGTCATATTCGCTTTACGACCATGTTTGTAGAACTTCTGGCGCTCCGCTCGTGCGATTGCATGATGTTTGTTGAGAGGCCCGTTGTATTGCGCTGTGCAAGATACACAAATTTGGGTCAGTGAACAAATTACATAAGCATATAAACACATCACAAAGCTATTCATGAATATTCACCTTTTTGAGATTTGGTTAAGCCTTCCTTCAATAACTTGAAGGACGCGCAAACATCGCACTGAGAAAATCGGTTCGTCGATGGAATCTTGAGCCACTTCCTGCAATCTTCGTCAAATATTTTGTAGAAGTAACTGAGAGAGCATTTTTTCCTCTCCTCATTCTCTTGCAAGCCCTCGTTGTACTCGTCCCACAGCTCTTCGATGGTCAATCCATCCGAAAGATGAATCGGTTCTTTGTCAGGTTGGTGTTGTCCGTATTCGTCGGCGTATTTCTTGAGCCAGGCGACGACCGACTCGCGTTTCAGAGAAATCTTGCGGTTGTCCTCCTCGTACGTCAATCCATGAACAAACGTGTGTCGGCCCTCGAGCACGCGTGTCCGACAGTCGTGAAGATACCCGTAGCTGATGCCGTAAGCCATATAGTAGAACTTAAAGCACACCTGTTACAAAAAAAAACCGTCACTCAAAAAATTAATAACACATTATCTAGAAAATGCATAAGGGTTTTGGTAGGTCATGCCAATTCAAGACGCTTGGGAGACACCCCCAACACTGCACGTCTGCAGGCGGGACGGCCGTCGCATGCTCGTCAGCACTCTCCAAACCACGCCTTCATTAGCTAATGAACGGTTCCCGTAGCCAAAGTGTCTAATTGTGAGTCGCGCTTTGGCCAGAGTCCGTTCATTAGCTAATGAACGGTTCCCGTAGCCAAAGTGTCTAATTGTGAGTCGCGCTTTGGCCAGAGGCCGTTCATTAGCTAATGAACGGTTCCCGCAGCCAAAGTGTCTAATTGTGAGTCGCGCTTTGGCCAGAGGCCGTTCATTAGCTAATGAACGGTTCCCGCAGCCAAAGTGTCTAATTGTGAGTCGCGCTTTGGCCAGAGGCCGTTCATTAGCTAATGAACGGTTCCCGCAGCCAAAGTGTCTAATTGTGAGTCGCGCTTTGGCCAGAGACCGTTCATTAGCTAATGAACGGTTCCCGCAGCCAAAGTGTCTAATTGTGAGTCGCGCTTTGGCCAGAGGCCGTTCATTAGCTAATGAACGGTTCCCGCAGCCAAAGTGTCTAATTGTGAGTCGCGCTTTGGCCAGAGGCCGTTCATTAGCTAATGAACGAGTTCAAAAAAAACATACCTGCTTCTTGCCCAAAAAGTATTTGAAGTCGAACTTGTCCTCAGATCGAAAGCTGTTTTTTAGCAAGTCTTTGATGAAGTATTCCTTTCTATCTTTTTGCGACATACTGAAAATATTTTCGCGAAAAGACTGAATATCTGCGGATGAGAAAGATAGACAGCAGTGCGACTTGCAATTGCACTTAATTGTTTCTGCCATTGATATACTGTCAGCCTGCAAACGTCGCTGCTTAATACTAATTACGCCCGTATATTGTTTCTTGCGTATGTCGGATTCGTACGGTTTGCGCACGACAATCTGCTTGTTTACTTCACCATTTAAACAAACAAGAGGGTCTTCATTCCTCAAGTCCAAACTTGTCTCTGAAAATTCTGTATCAAGTCTGCTTTTTATCTCTTGTAAGTCAATTTCGCGCAAAGCGCGTGACCCGGAAACGCGTGAAGAATTAGAGCTAACTTCCGATCTACACGTCAAAGGCGCGTTCCAAAGAACCAATTGCGTATTCGCGCTTGGGGCTGTGCTTGGAATTGGCTCATGATTGAAAAAGTCAGCCCCTATTTCCATGGAATCTTCAATAACTATTCCCGGGCACGGTTTGCAGATAATCTCGCAACCTTCATCGAAAGGAATAGAAAACATATTTTCGTCCAAATTAGCCGTCATTAGCTTATGAAGCCGTTTTTTACGTTCTAAAAATGATATAGACTTGCGAGTCAACCAAGAATTTCTATCTTACTGAATCGATCGATCCTCGATTTCAGCGCAAATGACACCAGGATATCTTAAAATCATATCCTTGATCTGAACAGACCGAATCAAAAAGCGACAGCGCATGTCATTTTTGATTAAAATTGACATCGATATTCGACATGTCATTTTTAGCCGCCAGAAATGACTTTTATTATTGTGCTAAAGTTACATCACTTTTTCAAAGTTCTTTCACACACACCCCTTTCACAGTTGACAGCCAATTTCTCTCATTTCGCAATGGCGACACTCGAAACATTTCAAGCACTGAGGGCTCAACATATTTTCCAGCTCTATCTTGGTAACAAGTGGAGCATTGTTAGAACCCTTGAAGCCGACGATCCTTCGGACAGTCTGCAATTACTGATTCACTCTGAGGACCCTTCCGAGCAAAATGAAGAAATAATTTTTAGTTTTCCTAAATTTACCTCTTCGACTGTAACCGGGGGTAGCCTCGTTCCTGAGAAACGCGTAGCGTACAGTATCATTGAGAACGAGACTCCAATTCTGTATTTCGTCGCGTACAAAAACAGAAAGCTTACTGTGATCGAATTAGACAGCGCAAACTTTGAGGAAGCCTTGAGCCTTCCAAAGCACACAAATCGGCTGTTGGCTTTTCAAAGTTTGAAAACTAGAGCAGCAGACGAAAATAAAAGCAAAGAATTCTATCTAGCGAGCTATGTAAACCAGGCGTGGAAAGCGTCGATTACAGCTCCTTTCTGGCAAAGCAGGAGACCAGCGGCAGTGATCGATGACCTCGGACTTGCTGGCGAGGTACCATTTGTAGAGGCTTCGGTACGTCCCTTTCATGCCCTGCGCCTGGACCGGGGCGGAAAGCGTTCATTAGCTAATGAACGCTTTCGGCCTCGAAACGCGCGCCCTGAGCCTAAACTGGGGCGGAAAGCGTTCATTAGCTAATGAACGCTTTCGGCCCCGAAACGCGCGCCCTGAGCCCTGACCGGGGCGGAAAGCGTTCATTAGCTAATGAACGCTTTCGGCCTCGAAACGCGCGCCCTGAGCCCTGACCGGGGCGGAAAGCGTTCATTAGCTAATGAACGCTTTCGGCCCCGAAACGCGCGCCCTGCGCCTGGACCGGGGCGGAAAGTGTTCATTAGCTAATGAACGCTTTCGGCCCCGAAACGCGCGCCCTGCGCCTGGACCGGGGCGGAAAGTGTTCATTAGCTAATGAACGCTTTCGGCCCCGAAACGCGCGCCCTGCGCCTGGACCGGGGCGGAAAGCGTTCATTAGCTAATGAACGCCTTCCGCCTCGAACCGCGCGCCCTGAGCCCTGACCGGGGCGGAAGGCTTTCATTAGCTAATGAACAGTTTCGTCTTGTCCCAGGCTGCCAGGAGAACGGCAGTGGAGCTTGCTGCCCAACGCGCCCTTCAAGGACCTGGTGGCTCCAGAGCTTTTACTGGAGCGGGCGCCAATGTGGATATGTCTCAAGTGGCCACCCCATCTGAGGCAAGGAAGGCAGCCGAGGTGGCTGCACATGGGTGGCACGCTAAGCTAACAGTGGAGCATGCAGCAAAGATGGATTTTGAGGAGAAAGCAAAGCTGTGCAGGCAAATCGAGATGGAGCACCGGTGGCCGAACCCGATGTCGACCGACGAGGCGGCGGAGCAAGGGAGTGTGTTTCGTCTCCCCATTGGATGCCTGTACCACGCGACGGGGTACGAGGCCTGCCGGGATCAAGAGAGGGGCTGGGTGAACGAGATCAAGAACAGCAGGAAGGAGAACCCGTGGGCCCCTTTCAATGCGGGTCTTGTTGCGATCGACGATGTCAAAACCCGTGCCGAATTCTCCATAAAAAAAGCTCTCGCGGGAAAATACAGAGGCAAGGTTTTTGGGCACCAGCACTGTTATCAAGCCACCGACGAGTGTCACGAGGAAATCCCGTTGGAGATAGCTTTCCAGTTCTTCGAGAGCAAGATCTACATCGGTCTCACGCCTGACATGATTCGGTTCTTAGGCGAGATGCAGAACCAAATCGACCAGAAGACGAAAGGCAAAGACCACACTCAGTTCATGCAAGGGCTTCGTTCGACCCTTTTCGAAAAGAATGGGGTCGTGTACAAAGTTTACCGAGATGCGTTGATCTCCGAGTTCGTCGCCGGTGTCCCCGAGGACACCGAAGAGGGTACCTCTTATCAACCTGGGTATTACGAGGTCGGAGGGCTGGTGCAAAAAATGGCGGAGTTCGAATCAGAGCATGGATTTGCAGTCCCGGATATCGAGAAATATCCCAAGGGATTCCAGTACATCGAGGATGTGGAGACGTCTGAGCGCGAGGGAGACCTTGAGACCCTCCCTGAGGCAGACGTGACGGTGAAGACGCTGGAGGATGACATCAACGCTCACCTCGATCGGGTCACAAGTTGGTACCCCGTAATGTCTCACTTGAACCAGTCGATGGAGACGCATGTGAAGGAAGTAGCGATGTCCAAGCATTCTGTGTTCGGCGGCGTGCAAATCAACCACTACTTCATGCACTGGACAATTGCCAATTTCCGGCCGCAGACGTGGGACCTCTGCGTTAAGATCATGGAGGCTTACAGAAGGTTTGACCTGAAGGGCATGAAAAACCCTTTGGCTTCGAAGACCAAAAAGCGCAAGGCCTCATCTTCGCCCGCTAAGGGACCCGCCAAGAAAGCTGGCAAAAAAGGCACCTCCAACCGACAGGTAAATTACTTTTTACTTTTGCTTCAAACAGTGTTTACCCCCCCAAAGCATCCTTTTCTATATTTTAAGACATTCTAAAAATGTTTTTTTTACTTGCAGATGGAAGACGAGGTGCAACGAGGAGGCGGGGACCACGGAGCGGGCTCGTCTAAAGGGGCAGGCATTTTGGTGGAAGAAGCTCAGTTTCTCCACAATGCCAAATCCATGGGTATGACGTTCTGGATTAACTTGGGCGGCTTGGCGGGGGAGGCGGAGTTCGACAAGGTAGACACGTATCTGCGCCTGATTATTCAGAAGGAGTTGTCAGTAAAAGAGGGGGGCCTGATGATAAGCCAGTTCAAGAAGGAACGCATGGTGCAGAAGCACTTGGTGTCCGCGGCGGGATTGCAAACCTGGGACGCATTCAAGGCCGAGTTCACCCCCTACTGGAGCTCCCAAGAGAAAATCGAGTCGTTGATCGGCTGCTTACCTTCAACTCAGGGGGGAGCGCGCCGGGGGGGGTCTGGGGAAGTTCCGCACGCGATCTTGAATTACGTCGAGAACGCGCGGGCGAATCTCCAAGAAGCGCAGGCGCCACGCGCGGGGCACATCCTAGGCTTGCAACAGGTCGAGGTGAAAGTCGACATCAAACTCTATCGGGAGGCGCGGACCGAGGGGCCGGAGCTTAAGGTTCCAGGAGAGGCAGGCCTTGAGGAGGACGAGCCCACACATGAGACGAAGGTGCCGATGTTCCCTCGTTGGAAGATCGTCAAGGGCAGCATGAGCGATATGAAGGACGTCCCGAGGCTGCCCTTCACGGGGACGATCATCGACTGCAATTACGCCCTTGACAAGGAGAAGACTCCCGACGCGATGACCAAGGAGGAGGTGCAACCGTTCCTGGAGTCTTTCAACGCCAAGACCACCGCCCCGGCATGGACTATCGCTATCTTTTGCGGTTTCGTCCAACAAAGCGATTTCCTGGAGGTGATTGACAATTACTGCTCCGGCCGCGCGGAGCGGTTCTTCTGGCACAAGCAGAACGTGAACATGAACCCCAACAGGACCGTGCGCTACAATGACGTTGAATGTGGCGTCCTGGGGTACCATGTAAAGAGCGATGCCCAGGGGGAGTCTACTAAAAAGCCGGAGTGGATGTTCAACTTTGATACTGGAGAAGGTGAACGTGTGAGCCGCGCGTCACTTTTGCGCGGCTTCCCGGTTGTGCACCAGATGTTCAAACGCGACAACAAAGCCGTGAATAACCATCAGAAACCCCAAGCTCTGTTGATGGAGCTGATCCAGTGCCACATGCTCGGTGACAATCCGGGCAAGATGGATGAGAACGGCCATCCACTCAACTGGATTCTCGACGCTTGCTGCGGCGTCGGCTCGACGTCCATGGCCGCCATGAGGTGTGGTATGAACGCGATCGGCTTCGACCACGACCAGTTCATGGTCAGCTCTGCGCAGCAACGGCTGATCAATTTCGACAACGAGCCCGATCAGGACGCCGAGACGAAGCCAAAACAGAAGAGCGAACCGACGGCGAAGGGCAAGGAAGCGGCCACTGCCGAATCTGAGGAAGAAGAGAATGATGCAGATGAGGAAGATGAGAATGATGAATAAAATAGTAGGATTTGTCGACCGCCCTGACTGATAGTATCAGTCATGCCTCGACGGTATAGGGTGAAAAGTACTCTACTCGTAAACATTTGAATAAAGAATGATACATGTATGCATATTTCGGTGTTTTCATTGTACGCATACTGCACTTTTCTACCGTGTTGCCTTTATGTATACCTATTTCGCGCATAAATATCACTAAACCCTGATTTTTTTGAAATATATATAAATCCAAAAATGACATATGATAATATCATTTTCATCGAATAGTGTGTTCATAACAGCAAGGGAACAGGAGTCTCACTCAGAAAGGTCAAAAGCCACACGGGGGTGAAGGGCAACGACAAGGCAGATGAGGCGGCCAAACAGGCAGCAGAAAACACGGAGGGAACCACCCAAATTGAACCATGGGACAACAGGACCATGTACACGCTCACTGCCAATGCCCAAGATGGAGAATCAATGAGGCCCCTACAAGGGGAGGGGGCGGTGGAAAGGTACGTGGCAGAAAGGATTGCCCTAAAAGCGACGCAGCACAAGTCGGTGAGGAAATGGCTACAACCCCCGAGCAGCCCGTGGGAAGAATGGGGGACACCCGGCAGAGGAAATCGGGAAGGGGCTCTCTCGGTCAAGGGCTCTGAAACGGAGAACCCCACGACAGGCGCCCCCGAGCCTGCCCAAGACCTCGACCGGGGCCAACAGGATGCGGAAATGGAGACACCAGAGGAGACCCTCCAGGAACTGATGCTCCTGGAGGAATCGCAGCTCGCTCCCTGGAGCCAGAGCGGCCCGCCGAGGCGACGGGAGCCGGACAACCAAGAACAAGTACACCCGCGGGGACATGCCACGCGGGGGAACGCACAAGAGCCCACTCAGGACGAGTGGGACCTACTCTGGGAATTCGACGAGGCGCGGGGGTCGCCTGGAGGTCGAATGAACGACAGGAATGGGGACGAGACCCCTCACCCGCAGCCCGCCCCTCCCTCGATCCAGGAAATACGCCCTGGAATAATGCTGGAGGCCGCCCAACTGAGGGACATTGGAGAGGATGAGGCCATGAACTCGCCAGATAGGGAGATGATGCAGGCGATAGAGGAGGCAGAATGCGCGGACCCGGTGGACGAACTGTGCCGCTCGATGATGGGGATGGACCTGGGAGAGTCGAAACTCCAAAACCTGACGGATGTCCCACAACAAGCGATAGACGCCTACCAGGAAACAGCCCCAGCAAGAAGGAGAAAGAGGAACAGGGATCGGGAGGCCATGCACCGGGGAAACGGAGACAAGGCCGCCACAAGCCACGCCGACGCTGCAGCGGTCGAGGCACACATGGGAAGAAGAGTGGAGGAGCCCCCGCGGGAAATCCTCCAAGACAAGTCGATACCAGGAATATCCAATAACTTCTGGAAGGTGACTCCACCGACACTCAGGTCTCTGATCCTAAGATGCCGGTTTGGAGTCCTCATGACGGCTGCCAGAAAGCACCTCATATGGCCGGGCAAATACCCGAACCCGGACTGCGCCCTCTGCGGAAAGAGGGACACCCCGGCACACAGGTTGGCGGGATGCAAAGACGAGACCAGCATGAACATGTCCACAGCCAGGCACAACGAAGTGGCAAGGACCCTTTACGAGGCAATCAGAAAGGGCCGTACGGGCGCCAGTTCGATCTGGATTGCACACCACGCTGGACTCGACGGGAATAACAGATGCACGCGCCCGATACCAGACTTCATACTCAAAAGGGGTCAGTGCCGTATGGACGGAAGGGACCACCCGGGGGCGAAGGACCCCCCACACTACTAAGAATCGAACCCTTACTTTCGGTTACTGTCGCTTACTTTTGGTTATAGATGGTTATCGTTTGGTTACTTTTCGCTTATAAATGCCCACAGTGAATATATAAAAGATGGTAGTTGATTATTGGCCCGGAGAGTTATACGCCGGGTATAATTAAGGAAAAGTAACCAAACGGAGGTAGGAGGAAGCTTCCTACATGTTACGTGGGTAACATATGCCAGGGATGCGAACCTATAGAAACTAAGTAAAAGTAAGGATTCTATATGAACGGAGGCTTGTGATTGGTTCTAAAGGTAAGGATACGCACACGTGTAAGCACGGGGTACAAGGTGTGATTTATAAATATTCCACATGCACACATGGGATTGGTTCGAAGTTTAAGCAACTGTCCACGTGTGGACACGACGATGCAGCCAAGTGTATAAAGATATTTACCAATGCTACGATGTGATTGGTCCGAGATTCAATGAGAGTTACTAGCCAGGCAGGTGGGTCCACGACTATAGTACTGTATCTACATATATACGTATATATTGGCGGTTTCCATCACTACGCACGGACTAGATATATAGGGGCATCTGACAGCCCGCTTGTTTGCCTGCATGGTGTCGCTGATGATATGGATACATGCAAGTAAGGCCACGATAAGTTGGCCTCCCAGTCGAGTGATGGCATCGGCAGAGCTTTTCCCTTGCCACAAGAAATGATGGAGTCATATGGCGCTTCCGTAGCTGCCAGTACGTACCTCGCGCAGCAGGTGCACCACATGGTAGTGGTTACCATTACCATCGGTCGGTTCAAAAAACAACGCCTTCGGCCCGATGTACGTGCAAGGCAAAATCAGTTCCACGGAATCATGCTTGTCGACGACTGTGATCCCCTGCTTCTTGTAATATGCGTCTTCCACCTCTCGGTAGGCCAGCATTCTGGCCAGGTGACATATGGGTACTTGGCTGGGGTCGGTGACCAGGTAATAGGCCATAACCTTGGCGTATGGGCGCCCAAAAGGCACCTCCACCCCCGTGGGAAGGTCTCCCGACCCATGGTCCAAGATGGGGCTCGGGGTTTATTCCGGATTAACTTTGGGGCGAAAACTAGATTAAAAATGATAGTTCCTACTTTCGAATTAAATGGTAAACGAAGTGGGAACTGGTTCCGCGCGATCGAGAGGTCATCAGACCTGAGACAGGTCATCGTCTCTTCGCCGGAAATTTCCGGCGAAATCACATCAACACATTGCATGCTGCCGAGCGGAGGGCAGCATGCATGCTGGGAAGGCAGGTTGCATGCTTGCATGCTGGGGAATAGTTTTCAGAAGCGTATGAAAAATATTCTATTGCTTCTAAAAACTATTCCTACTTATTATATATCATAAACCCTTTGCCTTGCCCTTTACCGCTGCACGCGACCGGCAAACATCTTTGAAACTCGGAAGTTTCAAAGATGCGTTTGGTATTTTGGGTGCACTCTAAAATTACAAAACAGCCGAGCGCTTCCCGTTTGTGCGGGATATTCACATTTGTTCCATGGCATATTTCATATGAAATATACACATAAGCACGAAGGCATCGGCCACGCATCTTTGAAACTAACGAGTTTCAAAGATGCGTTTTTGTCATTTGGGTGCGCATACCCAAATAACAAATCAGCCGAGCGCTTCCCGTTGGCGTGGGGTATCCAACGCTTGAATGTTGAATATTCATTATAATATGAGTTAGCATGCGAGGTTGCAAAGGCATCGGGACAGAATCTACGAAACTGTCCTATGCCTTTGCCTTTGGGTTTGGGTTCGAACGTACCCAAACCCAAAGATGCCAAACAGCCGAGGGCTTCCCGTGCGTCCTAGCGCACGAAACTTGGCACAAATACTTTCAAGATACATATCTTTAAGTTACCTGAAGCTCAAGGCTTCAAGTTACTTGTGCGCCCAACGCGCAATTTATTTCTAAGGCAGATGTTTTGGGTTTGGGTTTGGGTTCGAACCCAAACCCAAAGATGCCAAACAGCCGAGGGCTTCCCGTGCGTCCTAGAGCACGAAACTTGGCAAAAATACTGCCAAGATACATATCTTTGAGTTACCTGAAGCTCAAGGCTTCAATTTACTTGTGCGCCCAACGCGCAATTTATTTCTAAGGCAGATTTATTGGGTTTGGGTTTGGGTTCGAACACAAACCCAAACCCAAAGATGCCAAGCAGCCGAGGGTTTCCCCTGCGTGTGCATGTGTGTTAATGCATATGAAATATTCCATGAAATAAATGTGAATATCCCGCACAAACGGGAAGCGCTCGGCTGTTTTGTAAAATTAGGGTGCACCCAAAATACAAAACGCATCTTTGAAACTCGGAAGTTTCAAAGATGCTTGCCGGTCGCGTGCAGCAGTAAAAGGAAAGGCAAAGGTTTTAGGATATAGAAGAAGTAGGAATAGTTTTCAGAAGCACTAGAATACTTTTCATATGCTTCTGAAAACTATTCCTACTGCCGCTAAATCTTAATCCCTTTGCCTTTCCCTTTGCCTTTGACCTTCCGTTCGCAGTTTTACCATGTGCACCTGACCTCGGAGCGGTGGCATGGCATGGCATCTACTCTCGTCCCCAGAGTTTAGACGAGCCGCGCTTCGCGCGGCTACCCGCGATTCGATTCGAGGGTTGCGTTACTTGATGATTGTGGAGCTCGTCTAAACTCTGGTCTTTCTCGTCAAAAGCCAGAATTTAGACGATAAATGTCTACCTTTTTCTTACGGACCTCGGCAGTCGGCAGCTCAACAACGTATTTCGCTCCCGACTGGCTCATGATGCCGATATGTTTATGGTCTGAGAGTTGAATATTTTGTTCATAATATCAGTAACTTTTGTTTTCTGCGGCGAGTTCTCACTGCAACCTCAAGGACGTCAGCTTAAGCGCGTAGGCTTCTCGAAGATTGCGATACTTAATTCACGTGAACGTCATCTTCGCTAGTTCGTTGCATGAGCTATGGCGCTCGGAACCGAGCAAATGAAACTGATTTGGAAAGGTATTGCACTCCTCTTTTGGTTTCCGTGTTCTATGTTGGACCTAGGGCGGATGTTTGTTTGTTATTCACGTGTGAACGTAGAGCAGGCGCAGGCTCCGCTGTTCCTTGGGCATCTTTGATGTTTCATAGCATGAGCTACAGATGTCGGAACCGTACAATTCGAAAAGTTTTCGGCAGCTAAGAGTGCCCCCTTTCAGTTTAACTTGCGTACGTTAGCCCTAGGGCGGATGTTTGTGAGTTATTCTAACCACGGTTTGTGGCTGGCTTGTGCATTGCAGATAATTGGCCATCTTAGATATTTCTTCGAGGGAGCTATAGAGCTCGGAACCGAGCAAATGAAACTGTTTTGGAAAGGTATTGCACTCCTCTTTTAGGTCCCGTGGCGTATTGAAGCCCTAGGGCGGATGTTTGTTTGTTATACACGCGTGTACATTGAGTTGGCGTGTGCATTGCACAAAATAGGGTTTCGAAGCTCCTTCCTCAAGGGAGCTAAGCAACTCGGATGAGGAGCAACCGGTGAAGTTTTAAAAAGGTACTTCACTTCTCTTCACTTTCTTTGGCCTATGTGGGCCTTGGGGGAGATGGCAAAGTGTTGTTTTGATGTGTAGCGCAAAGCACGTGAGGCCATGCATACGCCTTTTAGATAGGGTTTTCAGACCCCCCCCTTTCGAGGGGATCACTGAGTGACATCATAAAACGGAGCACATAGCTATGTAGAGCCGGGTGTGAGGAAAAGGGGGCACTTTTCAAAAGTGAATTTGCCTTTCTCATGCTCCTATGGCGCCCATTCTTAGGGTAGTGGGTAGGGTTCGCATAGGGCGGGACGTGTGCTCCTGCATCGCAGGGTTTCAGACCCCCCCTGTCGGGGGTATCACCGTGTGACATCATAAAACGGGGCACATAGCTATGTAGATCCGGGTGTGAGGAAAAGGGGGCACTTTTCAAAAGTGAATTTGCCTTTCCTATGCTCCTATGGCGCCCATTCTTAGGGTAGTGGGTAGGG